>SNQJ01S0161412.1:5730-21812 GCA_010110895.2 Picea sitchensis | reverse complement strand
GTACTCGCTATAACATCCATCTGGCTACTCTGGTCATCATAAGTCTCTACCCTGTGATGATGTCCCAAAGTGGGGACATTACATACCCACTTTGCATATTTTTGATAGATACGTTGTGAGATAAACTAGAAATACATGAAAAATATTATCTCTAGAATTTCTAGGTTATCTCGTCTTGGGTCTATCAAAATTATGCAAAATGGGTATATTTGGATGCATAATTTAATGTTAAATCCAATGAGCGTTGGCACTTTAAATTTGAGTAAAACTACTAGGAATAAGTAAAAAATATGATTAAAAAAGAAGGTTTATTTCTTTCCCTTTGAAAATTGATAACTCTTATTTTAATATTTGAACTATTATTTTTTTATTTTTCTTAGGAGGCCAATTTTATACCTCAAATTTCCCCTATGGATTATGATTCTTTGGAGAGCCCTTATTCAACTAAACATAGAGAATACCTTCAACCGTTATTTCTATCTTCAAATTGATATGTTTATGTTGTTAGTGTTTCCTTTAGATTTGGTTTCTATCCTTACACCAATCCTTCCCCTTTATTATGTTACTATTATCCTACCCACTTTCACTAGAATTTTGTCATGATATTGAGGTTATGTTTCCAGAGAGAAGATTGAACAAGTAAGAATTAACATTATGTTTCTATATCGAAGAGATGACCTTGAGGAGTGACCACAAAGAGAAGAAGTTTGGAGCTACCTTCTACACATTTAAGGTATAACTTCCCATGTAATATTTTCTTCTTATTGAAATGAGTCTTCTACTTTACCCTATATCTTATTTCAATCACAATTTATATTAAGTATATTAGGATTTTGCAAACTAACATTGGGATTCACCATTATATAAAATAATGAGATCATTGGGATTCACCATTATAGAAAAATAATGAGATCTTTGGTTGGTTTGTTTGTTTGCTAATAATGAGATCTTTGGTTGGTTGGTTGGTTGGTTTGTTGTGTGTAACACTTTTGGGATATTGCAATAGTTTATAGATCATCCTCCTTTTTCTTAATGCCAATAATCAAACATTTTAAAAGGAAAGGAATATGATGTTCCTCTTAAGTCTCACTCTTTGGGTTATTTGTTTTAATTCTTAGAGTTAGGTAAAGAGATAGACTAGAATACCCCCTCGTAATTATTGTATGCCTTACCATTCCAATATGCATTATGCATTGAGGGTGTGTCTAGATTCATAGATTGAACAAATTATGATGTTCCTCTTGAATCTCACTCTTTGTGTTATTTGTTTTAATTCTTAGAGTTAGGTAAAGAGATGCCCCCTCGCAATTATTGTAATCCTTACCATTCCAATATGCATTATGCATTGAGGGTGTGTCTAGATTCATAGATTGAACAAATTATGATGTTACTCTTGAATATCACTCTTTGTGTTATTTGTTTTAATTCTTAGAGTTAGGTAAAGAGATAGACTAGAATACCCCTTATTGTATGCCTTACCATTTCAATATGAATTATGCATTGAGGGTGTATCTAGATTCATAGATTGGACACAAACGTCCCTTTCCAGTATGCATTGAGGGTCTGTCTAGATTTATAGATTGGACACAAACTTCCCTTTCCAACTTCATTAATTGAGATTATAAATTTTGTTATCAAAAAATTAAAAATAAAAGAAAGAATTGATGATAATTTATAACTAGAAAAATATAAAAAAAAAATTCAAAATAACTTAAAAAATAAACAATATTGATAACACCACTTTTCAATCAAATTAAAATAAATTAATTCTTAACATGAATATTACTATCACTAGTTAACCATTGTATTACCTAAATACAACTTGATTCAATTGAATCAATAATTTAATAATTTATCAAAGATGTCAAATATATCTAATTAGCCTTGCATAATATTCACATTTACTTTGCATTCTTATAATATGTATATGTATGAATAGTGAACAATGGTCTTATGCGAGTACTTCTTTCACTTGGATCAATAATTAATCCAAGTTTTTTGACCAAGTATGACACTTTGTGTAATCTTCACAATTATTTTGTTGACACTTTGTGTAATCTTCACAATTATTTTGTTGACACTTTGTGTGACACTTCTAAAAGTTTAGTGTTTTGTTTTTTAAAGAATGTACGATCCTAAGGTTGTTTGAAAACGCTTCAAAATGGAGAAAAATGGAGTTAATAAAAGTTATTTAATGTCACTTAGTTAGGAGTTGTTATGTATCAGATTAATAAGTTACTTATCTATTATTAAAAGTGACTTTTAATCCTAAAGTAAAATAAAAAGGGGGATACGGGTCATATTTGATTTGGTCAAGTGAAGGATAAGGGTTACATTTGATTTGGCGAAAAAAGGGAGAGTTCTATAAGGCATTAAAAAAGGATTAAAGGAGGGGTAGACTCTCACTTTAGATTATGATTTGATCTCTCATTTTGGATGTGATCTTGGAGCCATTGTTTCGTTAGGGTTTAGCAAAAACCCTTCCACTATTGGTTTGGTTTCGATGATGCAATATCCACCCTATCTAGTCAAGAGGTGAATCCATCCAAGATTTCCATTAGAGCCTAGACAAGAGGGGAATCCAAGATTTCTATTAGAGCCTAGACAAGAGACGAATCCATCTAGGATTTCCATTGGAGCCTAGACAAGAGGGTAAGCCATCCAATATTTCCATTGGAGCTTCACATGGAGATATATTAGCTTGCATATGAGGTTGGTGAATCTTTCAAAGGAGGATATATGCAAACTTTACAGTTACGAGGAGGGTTTATGAGAAATTTCAGTACATGAAAACTTTGTGGGTTGAGTATAGGGTATCCCACGAGGGCCTCCCTGGTTGCCTAGCCTCGTCATGTGAGGCCCCACTAGACGTCTATCCATGTCCCACGAGGCCCTCTATGATCTGAGTTGTGGAGTTGTTTTACATATGGGAGGTTGTATTGTTGCAGCAGGTGTGGTTGGAGTATCTTGTCGTCATCTTCAATAGAGGTTTACATGATTTTTTCATCATTCTAGGATAAGAATTGGATATTTGGAGTCATCCTTCTACAGATTGGAGAAGCCATCTACTAGGAGGGATCAGGGCACTACACAAGGTTTTGGTTTTCAGTTTATTGTTTTTTTATTTGTCATAGCTACTACCACATCCCTAGACATTGTATTGTGTGATCAAGATTCCATTATTAATAAAGTGCCATATTATCTCTTCTAATTTATCATGTATTGAACATGTTTATCAAAATTCCTATCTATGGGTTATGTGCAATATGTTTGTGGAAAGTCCTCAATCATTTTAATAATATATATAAATAACATAACCAGAACTATGTTTGACAAGAAAATCTATCATATTCCCTTTGGGGACATTACAATGGTATTATAGCTGGCGATCTTTCCATCTTTTGAGCATATTGAAGAAAATATGAATACAAATAAGGAATCCATAGAAGATTATCAGAAGAAACTAACACTATTCTTAAAGAAATCTAGAGTTGTGGGAGGTATATGCATAGCGCATGGATTACTGCGAGGAGTATGAGAAGTTCAGTGAGGAGATCAATGATGCCATGTCACTAGAGGGTTATTGCAACATCAATAGAGGGAACTGATCTAGAGCTCGAACCAAGGATTATTTTAAAAGAGCAGGGAAGAAAGTGAAGGAAGAAAAGCATGAAGGCCAAAGGGACCTGTTGGAGGTAAAGAAGGATGAGAATGAAGGACGGGTGGAGGAGAATGCATCTAGCCATGAGGAGGATGTGATCACAATAGCCTGTGATACATCATTAGAGTTATCCTATTAGGTCTATGACACTAGTGTGTTGGATGGGTATACCTATGCTAAATCAACAAAATATGAGGATGCCACATCCCATCATGACTATGAGGAAATCTTCCAATCAGCCAATGTTGAGGATACAACATCTCTCCCTATGTATGATACTAATGATGAGGATGGTTCAAGAAGAAACTCAACACTTTTACCTATTTATGACATATATGGTGATGCAAACATGATTGCACCAGAGTTATGTGTAGAGGATAACGAAGGGGATGATTTGGTGGACAAGAAAATATCAGAAAACATGTGTGAAGAGGATAGACAACATTATAGGTAATCATCTAGTGAATCAGTTGATCCCTTGAGTGAAAACCAAGTCCATGTTGATAAAATAACATTGCAGCAATTGGAGGACCAATTCATAGTCAGAGAGGAGCAAGGTGTGAAGGTGTTGACAAGGACAAATGGTTCTAATATATTCTTTGAGGACCTTATGTCAAAAACCCATATGGAGGAGAGGAAATTGAGAGTTGTAGGTAGGGTCACTAGTATCCAATTTTGCGTCATCAAATAGGTTCCAAAGAATATAAAGTATGATTATTTGCATATTTTCATGGATAAGGACCTTGCTTTTTTAGTTCATTGAGGATAAGGAAAGGGATGTTGAGGAGATTTGTCATTATCTTAGTTTGGCATGCTCTTCATCGTTGAAAACAACTGATAATCCATCATCTTTTGCAGTAATGATACATGAGGAAATAAGTAGAACTCATGATTTGAGGGAGGAAATTCTTATGATGATTCTGCACAGGGAGCATTCAGGGTTGCAGGTGTATGAAGAGAGGTTTGACATAGAGAGTTTTGAATGTGTGCATGTTTTTCATTGCAGGTATCATGAGTCATTTCTTCTAGCTCAAGACTTAGATGCAAAGGAGGTAGTTGAGAAAATTCTCTATGGACCAACCAAAAAGGAAGTATATGCACCAGTTGTTTGGATGATTGAGTATAGGACACATGTAGAAACATCACTTTCATATACATGAAAATTTAGTATTAGTAGAGTGATTGATACAGTGGCACACATGGTGGTACATCATGATACAATGGCGTGCAGTGGTATACAACAATATACAATGGTGTACGGTGGTATACAATGGGGTTTTGAGATGTTTCCCCAAGGGATACCTCTATATAGGGATTTCAAGCATATCGTTGAGTTTGGTTGACCCAGGATCAATGACTATATGGACGAGCTTCATGGAGAAGATTATTCCTCGAAAATTCATCTTCGATTGGAATATAATCAAATTAGGGATAGAGAATAGGATACCCAAAGGAACACTCTTATATGTTACCTTGATTCCTTAGTCATACCATTTGGGTTGATCAACACACCTAACAGTTTCCAGTCTTATAGGTAGTGGCAGTGGCATATAGTGGTATTTTTTGATGCCAGTATGATATTTAAGTGGACATGGAGAGTTCACCTGAGTCAAAAGAGTGAGGTAGGTAGGTTTATTGCCATGTCATATTTCTTTCGTTTAGGCTATGTGATTGGAGCACATGAGGAGATCCAAATTGTATCGATTCTCATATATGTCAGGTGACACACTGGTGGGTGGAATTATCCACTATGAAGGTCACACACATGTAGTTCCTGAGCCAATTCTTAGGAAGAGGAGAATGAGGGCTATGTGTGATTCACCTTTTGTAGGGAATTCTAGGTACTTGTATGAGTATGAGGCACCGTAGTTGACAAGGTTACTTTCCAAGGAGGTATTTGAACTCCATGGATTACTTGATTACATTGACAATGATCGAGGTAAAAAAATAAATCAGTATATTTTGGTAGGATCCAAACAGATTTATAGTTACAAAGTTGATTCCAAGTGTGTGGCTACCATCAAATGTTGGCATACTAGGGACGTGGATCAATTTGAATATGATGGTTACCTGTATGGAACAACAATAGATCACAAGTATTGGGAATAATGGAATTCAAATTTGGTTTTGGGATCCAGGAATTCATTTGATGATAGATTGATTAAGATGATGATGATGATTGACATAGCCATGATATTGAGTGGTTTGATTTATTTTTGGGAAATTGGTAGAGGGGAGGTAGAGACTTAATCTATCTGGCTAGACATGCTTGAGGTTGACCATGGATTTGCACACTTAGATTTAACTGAGACACCTTCACAGGGGAGGATTCATTATGGTGGTATTAGTCCCTTCATGGAGATCAACATGGAGTTCCATGAGATGAGGATGTAGACTGGGAGTGTTGGTCTGACAATGATGATCAAATTGGTGCAGTTTCAACATGGTGGTGCCTTTCTRGGATTGGTTTKGGACCCTAGGATTACATGGTTTGAAATTTTAGCTATTATTAGAGATGTGAGAATCAATTTTGACTTTCCAGAGTCTACTTTTAGGAGGCTTAGGAGAGGYTCCTTGGAGGAGTGATCCTCCAAGGAGTTGGTTGAATTTATGYAGCTTATGATTTCCTCGATTTCCTAGGATTAGCTTATGGATTCTGGTATTTTCACCGTATAGACCAGTGCTATGAGTAGAGGGCAATTCATGTCATACATGCTAGTGTGGGATCCCGGTGACTCTACCTTCTACGGGGTTCTTTTATTTAGGGACTCTACGGACGATATGTTGGGGGATTTTCTAGACGATGTTTGGATGATTGTAGTAAACCAGTGGTGGTAGAGTACTAGGGATTTTTCCTTTGACACTTGGAGACATGGTGTAGTGGATTCCCTATTAGTTTATGACCATGTAGAATTCTCTATGATAACTTATTTTAGAGTTGGGATACACTGTATGGGAATCATCCTCGATAGTGGATGAGATCCTTTGAGGCATTAGATCTTATGGATGCAGAGTGGGAACAATGGTCGGAACATTATGATTACACTGGAACGACATCATTGTGGTGGTTCCTTTCTCAGGATAGCTTGGTACCTAAAGAGTTTAGTAGGAGATAGTGCAATAGTTGACACAGAGGCAAGAGCCAGTTTTTTTTCTTCGTGTGATTGGTTCCCTTGAAGAGACGTTCCTTGAATGGTTGATCGATTTTTTGTAGCATCAAGTGGCCTTACATGTGGGTGGTTTTTAGGAGACCTCTTATGTCAGTACATTATCGGACTACGCTTTGAGCACATGATGCCTCACATATTATAGGGTGGTTTGTTATCCTGATATCATTTTCAGTTTTAGTCTGGATCAGTCAATGGAGCACCAGGTCATGATGGTATTTCTTGAGGACACAACACATTTGGGAAGGTAGGATTTTTCATGTCCCCATTTTTGTATTCCCTTTTCCAACAGTGGAAATGAATTTCGTGGCTTGTCAGTGAAGAAAAATGGAGTCAAAAAGGGTTATTTAATGTCACTTAATTAGGATATGTTATGTATTTAAATTGACATTAGAGTAATAAGTTACTTATTTATTAACTAAAGTGACTTTTAATCCTAAAGTAAAATAAAAAGGGGGATAAGGGTCATATTTGATTTGGTCAAAAAGGGTATATGGGTTACATTTGATTTTGTCAAAAAAGGGAGAGTTCTAGAAGTCATGGAAAAGGGATAAAAGGAGGGGTGGAGCCTCACTTTGGATTATGATTTGATCTCTCATTTTGGAAGTTCTCTTGGATCCATTGTTTTGTTAGTGTTTAGCAAAAACCCTTCCACTATTGGTTTGGTTTCGGGGGTGAAATATCTAACCTAGATAGAAAAGAGGGGAATCCATCCAGGATTCCCATTGGAGCCTAGACAAGAGGAGAATCCATCCAGTAATTTCATTGGAGCTTCACTTGGAGATATACTAGCTTGCACATGAGGTTGAAAAATCTTTCAGAGAAGACCATACTCAGACTTTGTATGTATGAGTATGGTTTCTGAGAAATCATAGTACATGAAAACCGCACAAGTTGAGTTTAGGGTATCTCGCGAGGCTATGAGGCCCTCTGTTATCTAAGTTTCATAGTTGTTTCAGGTACGGGAGACCATATTTCTGTAGCAGGTGTTGTTGGAATGACTCTCCATCATCTTCAACAAAGGTTTACAATATTATGGCATCATCGTCGGAGGAAGATTGGAGATTTGGAATTATCCTTGTGCAGGTTGGAGAAGCCATCAACTAGGAGGGATCAAGGCACTACACCAGGTTTTGGTTTTCAATTTATTATTTGGTGATTTATCATAGCCACTACAACAGCCCTAGACATTTATTGTGTGATCAAGATTCCATTATTAATAAAGTTCCATATTATCTCTTCTAATTTCTTGTGTATGCAACATGTTTGTCAAAATTCCTATATATGAGTTATGTGCAATATGTTTGTGGAATGTCCTCAATCAATTTAATAACATATAAAGAGCATAACCAAAACTATATTTTACAAGCAAATATATCATATTCCCTTTGAGAACATTTCATAGTCATTCATTTCATATTACTAATCTTTTTAATCTTTATATATTATTTTTTGCAAAAATAACATCACATTTACATAATCATATAATTAATATTTTTAATAGCTATAATAACCTACATTGAACCAAAGTTTTCCAACATATGTGAAAGTCACGTAGTCTCATTTTCATCGACAATAACTATGTTTTTTTATCACACCATTATCCCATAACAATAACTCTATAATAGTTTTTCGGGGCTCCTTTGTCATCAATGTTTTTATAATTAACATAGGAATTCTACCTCTCAATAACATTTGTATTTTAGGCATCTATTCTCTCAAATCCATATATTTACCCTTCTTCCATTAACAACAATTTTATTTTTATCATCTCACTAATAATTTGATTAAAAAATTATTTCTAAAACATTTGTGTCAATAATCTCACTTAACACTTGTATATGATCTCTAATATAATAACAAAAAAATTGACTTATGATATGAATTTGATCCATTTATCTAAAACTTATATCTAACCTCACTTCATTGACACAACTCGATATTTTACTCTTCTTATATTAAAAAAATCACATTTTAAATTATATTATAAATTTACACCAGCTCTCTTTTCAACTTTTTATATTTATATTTACATATATTTTACTCAATGATTTTTGTCTTTCTTCAAGTGTAATGTTTTTATTATTTCATTCCATGTCAATTTTTACATGATACATGTAATTTTTTTTTAATTCAGCACTATCTAACATAACATGATGCTAACACCTCAACATCTTCCTTATATATATATATATATCATTTGTTTCCACACTCTATGCATCATGCTTTGGTGTTGTACCATTTCCCTCTATAGACTCAGTTTCCCCATCTTGCTCAGTAAAAAATAAAAAAATAATTTTTTTTACATATACGTGAGGTGTAGTTATACAACATGTGTATACTCTGGTTGCTCCATTATAGCCTGCGTACATTGGGTTTTGTGCTCAAAATTAAAAATATTTCATATTTTCCATTCCAATTCATGTGATCCATGATCCTTGGCCTCTCATATGCTAGAAACGCTCTGATTTGACCCTTGAATTCCCTTTGAAGGCTATAAATTGAGCCATATACAAGACTTGAAGAAAAAGAGGAGAAAACATTGAGAGAAAGTACACTCTAGAGATATTTTTCCCCATGTTACATCCTTGAGTCAGCATCCCTTAGTCCTTTAAGTATGAACTCTCCTTATGTTCAACTGCCAACCTCTCCCTATCCTGTGAAGGAGGAACCCAAGTACTCCTAGAACTTGTGAGCTTTCCTTGTGGAGGATTGTAGTGGTGAAGGCCCAGGTGGAGGGAATTAGTTTCTCGGTTTCGACAAGTTGTTGATACATAAGGTTGTCACCTATGTACTTATGTTGATTATATTAATAGAAATACTCTTTTTTCATCCAATTATATGTTGCAAAGGTTTATATTATTTTCCATGGCTAAATTTGCTATACATGGTTATGGATTATGCTAGTTTATATGTTGACATTTCATATATTTTCCATATTCCTGTGTATCTTGAATCTTGAGGACAAATTGTAGGTATGAAGCATTGGATTATGAGCTCAACGATGGTCTCCTATGAACATCCATAAGAGTTAGGCTTCTATCCTTTCTTTTGTTGGAATTTCCATTTATCAAGCATATTTGAGAATTGAGTTGATTTTTTAGTGTCATATTGTTTGTTCTGGTCCTACCCAAAACCATAGATATTTATTCCTTGTAGCAGAATTGGTGACTCCGCTAGGGATTCTCTTTTTTGTGGGGTTATTTGGTAATTTATCTCTTTGATTTATCTTTGTTTTCCTGAGTTTTTGTGTCGCCTGTAGCTTAATATCTTGCACATCGATATATATATATATATATCATTTTCTTGGATTAATTCTTACCCAGTCATTGTTTTTCTTAGCATACATGGGTTTTACCTGAATAGACAAGTACATATGTAGGTTGTCTGTGTATAGGCGTGTACATATGTGTTTGTTCCTTGAATAGTCACGTACATATTTTTCTAAGACTTTTAGGCTTATTTTGGTGTTTTTTGGGTGGGTTCTGAGTGTTTCTAAGTCTTCTTGGGTCTCTATCCTATCTGTGGAGTGCTCCTAGAGTGATAGGAAATTGTGTTATCGTTGAATTTTTGGCAAGCTTGTTTCTTGTTATTTTTCTCATTTTTAGTCCTTGCACTTAGGCCTGAATAATAGCTTCTTGGTCTCCTGCTTGTCTTGTCTTCATGTTCTTACAATAGGGTCTCTCTGAGAGGTTATTAGTTCAGTTTTGTATTTTCATTCCTTTATAGTGAAAATACAAAAAAAATGGTTTTTGCATTTTCATTTTCCTACATTGAAAATACAAAAAAATTGCATTTCATTTAAAGCATTTTCACTTTTGTCTAGATTGCATTAGTCTTGGAATTTTAGGAAAGATTGCATTGTCATTGAAATTGAAAGAGATTGCATCTTTTGCACAACATTTAGAATCATATCATTTATTTTGAAAAACAAGACTAGTACTTAGTAGTGTTTTTATGTGCACTTATTTCACATGCCAAGTCATAAAACCATTAGTTACATGACCATACCTCTTGAGTAAATAGAAGCTACTAAAATTAATGCTCAGTAATTAAAATTGATTAGAAATATTTTATCTTTTAGGGTACACAAACAAGTTTGATATTTAGGTCCTTAGAATAGGATTTTGTGAGTAAATTTCTAAAAGGCTACAAAACTCAACGTAGGTGATTGTCTAGGGAGTGGAAAAATCCATTGTATAATTGGTGCTCTTGATAGGCTCCACTAAAAATAGAGTTAAGAATGAGGCCACATGAATTCGGTTGCAGAGATAGCCCTCCAATAGCCTCCTAACATCAGAGATATTTCTGGGGTTCTATTCATATATTCAGGGTTCATTGGGTACCTTGGTTCTTTTTTAGCTTAAAGATTAGCTACCCTACCCATACAGTGGAATTGACCTGTGACAGTTCACTTAGGTATTGGTTGTATCATGGTGGCCTTAGTTTCCTATCCTAGGTATCCATAGAGGTTACTTGCATGGGTTATTCTGCGAGTACCCTGAGTAAGATAGGGATCAAACAACACAAAACATTTATGGAGGATCTTATCTTCGGAAGGGTCTCACCGATCATGCTATGAATCCCAGGAGGGTCCTTATAAATGATTCTACTAGCTTTGCTCTCTTTTTAGGGAGTATCAATCCAAACCTGGGAGAGGCATACCTTCTTTAGTTTGGGAGGCCCCATTTTCAACCACCCTCTCTTGTTTGCATGCATTGGCCTCTAGATTTATTTAGGAGTGTGTTATTTTTATAATAGTTAGCCTTAGGATTTTTATTTTCGTCATGTGTTTTGAGTAATTGTGGAGTGAGAACTACCTCCCCATCGATCTCATCGACTAGCAAATCAATTACCACAGTTTGGTCTAATACTGAAGCTGCCTCCTAAAAGGTGTAAAATTAATAAACATGGTAAATACATCTCCACTGCTCAGGCTCAAAATCATCCCATCATGAGTACTAATTCAAATATGAGTACTAATTTGAATCCAAAATCCATTATGGTTAGTGGAGTCCCCATGAATCCCTCATCATCGGTTACCTAGATTTTAGGGACTCCCTCAGTTAGTGCTAGACAATCCATGAGCTCAACTCAGTCCATGGGGATGAATCCTTTTATATTTTTGAATGGTGTCACTTCATCATAATCGACCTGTGTTTCCCCTGGCACCTTTTCTATATGGATTCCTAGTTATAGTGACCATTCGATGCCTCTATCCTGTTATCGCGCAATTTGTACTTTGATCAAAGGAAAGGGTAATGGAAAGAAAATTGGCATAACTCAAGGTTATCCTATCACTATCACCTCAATAAGATAACTCTTTCTATTTAGGGTTGAAGGCCTAGGGGAAACATCCTCAGTGACCTGGGGGTTTAAGAGGGCTAGGTTAAGGTATATATTAAAAGGTCCCCTCTCACAAGTCACAGCTAATCAGAAAGTCCAAGATTTTTAACCAATGAAGTGATGAAATATCAAGAGTGTACTTGCCCAGAACAAAGCAACAAGAAACTATATCTTTTTCATGTACAACTTGTCGTTAGTAATTCATAAAAAACTTCAGAAATTGTCAAATAAAAGAAATGGCTATTATGAATTTGAAGTAAAAAAAATTTATAGCAGCAAATTTATATATAGCAATAACTTCACAATTATGCCTCAATAAATCTTCAATAATGACCAAAAATGATAACATAAACTTGGCAAAATGCTAGTATTTGTTAGAAGAAAAGAAGGCAATGTAAAATCATCTCTAACACTTGCTTTTAGATGCTTTTAATGTTGAAATGTATGGTTGTATCTTACTTTGGTAAACAAAGAAATATTGTTAGTATATTAGACTATTCTAATGTTAGGAGTAGTTAGTGGAAAGCTTAAAGTGTAGGTTTTGATGGTTGTTTTGATCAATCACTCAATAAGAATTCTTTATCCTAGTGCCTTTAGGGTAAATGGAGTCAATTAGGTGGAATTTTTTTTGAAGGGAAATGATAATAGGAGAGACAAAGAGAAGATATATTAGTAGTTGAAGTGTTGGTAAGCCAAGGCTTCAACTACCAAACCCTACGAGAAAATTGCTACTAAGGTGTAGGTAACCCTAGGCCTTAGAAAATTTTCCTCCCTCTTTAACTCAATGATGAAGCAAATGACGACTAATATGAGGCAAAAAATACAAGGGTGTTGCAAAGGAAAGGCCCTAGCAAAAACTTCAAGAAAATCGGCTTCTTGGAAAAGTCTAGTAGGTGAAATATTTTAAAGCTAGGACAATAACATGTGTTAGAATTTCTAGGGTTTTAAACAAGAAATTTCATAATCTTAATGTAGATGCAAGATAAACATGACCATAACCATTCAATTAAAAATAATTGCAGAAATTTCACCTAAAGTCATCAAGAATCATCAAGCGAAACCCTAGTTGAACACTTCCACCAAGAAAATTGACAAAAATACTCCAAATTTAGCCTCCTTCAACAAGTGTGCCTAAAATTTTAGCCAAGTAACCCTAGATATGGTACAAATTTCATACCTCACTAACTATGAGTCAAATATGATGAAAAATATGAGGGTAAAAACCCTTATTTATACAATATCAATGACCAAAATTAGGTCAAAAAGGTCGACATGGCCAGTTACATGTAATATCCAGTTTTTACATTAAATGACATAATAAAACCCTAATTAAATATGAAAAGGTGATTCCATGCCCTTTTAGGGTGATATTAGGTCTCTTTAGGGCAACATTGGCCTCCAGGAGAAAAACTTTAGGCCTCCTTGGGCCTCTGGATTAAACCACACATGCCACTCGTCACAGAACTGCCTCCAAAGTGTCCAAAACATTGGGTGATGTCATGGGTCAAATGGGTGACATCATGGGCCTTCCAAGGCCTACAACATGGTGAGAAGGGAATGATCTCCTAGGTCCAAGACTATTGGGTTGTCTCTGGTTGAAATATCTCCTCTCTCTCTGGTGCAAACCTCTAATCTTTCTTTGCCCCTGGCTGGGGTCTCAACATCCATTTGGTGGAATTTATCCCTATGGAGGTTCAAACTAATAATCTCCCCATGTGTACCTTTCCATAGGGTGTGGCCCTACAACAACAAAAAGTATTCCCTCCATGGGCGCATAATTCACACAGATCATAGCAATGTCAATCACATCCAATAATCAAGTTATTTAAACATGTGCATGAAACCCATTTTCCCAGACAAGTTTTCAAATATGTTATGTTATTATACAAGCTAGGTTTGGAGGGGATTCTAGGATGTCCCATTGGGCTAATGCTCATTGGATGTGGAATGTTTCCAAGTGAAGACAAATCTAGGCCATGTAAGTGGATGAGGTGGTAAGGGATGTCTAGGAAATGGATGCAGTGATGATAGGGGAATGTATGTCTTACCTATGGGTGCCTCTGAAGAGGGTGAGATGCACCTTGTCATGGATGCAAATGTTTCCAATCCCATTCATGAATTTTATATTTTTATCTTATTATGTTTTATTTCAAGATACTAGCTATGGGACACTTCCATGGTGTGGTGACCAATGGTGACAATGTTGCCCACAAACATTTCATGGAAATGATAAGGTTGGCTCATGATGAGACCCCCTTTCTCTTATCTATGCCACCAAGAGCCACTACCCTGGCGTGGTGACTAGATGAATGGTAGTGTCATACCACTACATGCCCATGGACCTAATAGGTTGGCTCCTGATGAGACCCCCTAACCTCCAACTAGGCCTTGATTTTATTATTTTTACGGGTCCCTCTATATCTTGTTCATAATCCTTTTATTTCTTTCTCGGGGAACCCTAGGTGAAGCATCTGAAGGTTTCATTCTTTTGGATTTTCTCTTTTTCCAACAACTTTTACCCTATGGGCCTTTAGCCCCTTCTTCCCACAAGGTAAGGTACAACCCTTTGTTATCTTGGAAAACCCAATGTCGGGACCAATGTATGGGATGGATGAGAGGGAAAAAGATGAAAAGTGGTAAGTATGGTGGGAACAGACGATGAACTTTCATGAACCCCCTAGTGGAAACTCAAACCCTATGGGAACCAACTTACTATGGAATCCTGTCATTCCCCCCAAGTGTGGACAAGTGTAAAGGCATAAGGTCCAAGCACATGTTATAAGTAAAAATAATTAAATGCACATATTTAAATGTTTTGAGAATCAGAGTGACACATGTATGATGATACCCAGATTCATTACCTCATGGAGAGAGACCCACTTTTGTTGAAGGACCAGGCCGATGGGATGGATGTTACTACTACTAACCAGGTGGAGGTTCTGAAGAAGAAGAAGGATGGGCCCTCCATGGCTAGGCTCAAGTCGATATGGCTATCAGTACTCCATGTCTAGGACCTGTGGGCCTCAAGACATAATATCCTTAGTTATCCCTAGGCTAGGGGATAACATGGCCTATAATACTTTTTCTTTTGGTATGTCACTACTACATATGACCAAATTTTCCATGGTTTTTCGTTTCTATTGCCACACATATCTATCGCACTTTCCATGAAAGCAAAGACTATTTTTCATGGAATTTTTTTCATCGCTATATCCACAAACCAGGTATTTGTGGAAACAACAATGAAATAATCCTTCCATGTGTCATCATCCTCAAGATAGGTTTACCTTAAAAAGCGTTGCAATAGCAACAAAAATTCATCACAATAGGGACAAAAATCTGTGCCAAAGTAAACAGATTACCAACAGATTACGACACAAATGCCATATGTGCAATGCAAAAGCATGGAAAGTTGTGACAAAAAAGCATGGGAATAGCGATGAAAATTTTTGGCAGAGAAAATAATTACGATGCATATGTTATATGTGTGATGCAAAACCCTGGAAAAGTGAGATGAACTTTCGTTCCAATAGCGACAAAAATCCTTTTCAGACTAAAACCTAATCATTTACCTTGCGATGAACTTTCGTCGATATTTCCATGCCTCCTGTAGGTTTTACAGGAAAAAAAATCTACATGAGAAGATGAATGTTGGGATTCGTGAGATCTTCTAAAACAATGGATTCAACCATGGGAGTGGATGGGGGACATAATTAGAATTAGGCTAATAGGGATCTATGGAATTAATTAGATCATCTCTCACCATGATTTTATAATTATTATGAAGTGGGGCATATTGAAAGGAATTACTTATATCCTCACCATCCTTGATGTGGGTACTACCAAAAGACAATAGATAATACACATGATTGTGTACAATTGATTAATAAATGGGAGGAACAATACAT
>SNQJ01S0161411.1:0-21592 GCA_010110895.2 Picea sitchensis | reverse complement strand
GATAAGTGTAATATAAGCGCAAAGGGCATATCATTCAAAAGGATGACGATAGTTCAAACAATGATTCTAATGTGACTCTGAAGGACTAAGTTTTCACGCTTACAGTCGTGAAAACAAAACGAAGATAGGCGTGCGAAAAGGTGCAAAGAATAAAAGCGTCGTACATTTGAAAATTACGACAAAAAATCGATGTTTACAAAACATTGGTGTAGGCAGCTTATGAGACAATGAAAAATGTGAATTGGCTGCCAACACTTATATACTTAGTTGCAAGTTGCATCCCAAACCATTTCGGGGACTTTTGGCTAATTCCTCCTCAGGGCATAAAAACCTAACGGAACAACATTTTTTATTTTCGTGAGATGATGCAAGCTTGTTAAGGCATGGACTAGGTGACTACATTATCTTTATTCTCACGAGGGATGGTTTCATAAATTGGACCCCTTAATCCAAATGATGCATTTCTTCAAACTGAGACAAAGACTAATTCTCGAAATCAATGAATAAAGCAACTTCCAAGGCATGGCACACGAGAGTGAGGGGTGCTCTAGTTGAAATCCTATCCCAGTAATCCATCGAAGTCGTTGGTTACTCAATTAAAGTCTCAGTTTTATTTTTATGCCCAGTTGCATGTGGAATCCCTAACCATTTCAGGGACTCTTGACCAATTCCTCCTCAGGGCATGAAAACCTAACAGAGCAACATTTTTGAGTTCCATGAGATGCTGCAAGATTGTCTAGGCATGGAATATGTGACCACATTGTCCATATATTCTCGAGGCATGGTTTCATAAATTGGATCGTTTAATCCAAATGTTGCATTGCTCCAAACTGAGCAAAACACCAGTTCTCTAAATCAATGAGTAAAACAACTTCTAAGGCATGGAATCCAAGAGTGAGGGGTGCTCTAGATGAAATACTATACCAGTAATCCATAGGATTCGATGGTTCCTCAATCCGAGACTTGGTTTTCATTTTATTCCTAATTGCAAGTCACATCCCAAACCATTTTGGGGACTCTTGGCCAATTCCTCCTCGGGGCATAAAAAGATAATAGAGCATCATTTTTGAGTTCCGTGAGATGCCACAAGATTTTTTTATGCATGGAATATGTGACCAAATTGTCCATCCACTCCCAAGACATGGTTTCATATATTGGACCCCTAAATTCAAATGTTGCATTGCTTCAAACTAAGCAAAATCCTAGTTCTCAAAATCAATGAAAAAAATAAATTCCGAGGGATTAGAACCGAGAGTGAGGGGTGATATAGCTGAAATCCTATGCCTGGAATCCAACGGAGACGACAGTTCCTCAATCTGAGTCTCGGTTTTCTTGATATGTCGAGTTGCAATTCGCATCCCAAACCATTTCGAGGACTCTTGGCCAATTCTTCCTCAGAGAATAAAAGCCTAACATAGAAACATTTTTTATTTCTGTGAGATGTTGCTAGGTTGTTTAGGCATTGAATAGCTAACCACATAATCCATCCTCTCATGAGGGACAATTTCATAAATTGGACCCCTTAATCCAAATGTTGCATTGCTTCAAACTAAGCAAGACATTAGTTCTCGAAATCAATGAGTAAAGCAACTTCTGAGGCATGGGAACCAGAAGTGAGGGGAGCTCTGGCTGAAATCATATCCCAGTAATCCAATGGATATGATGGTTCCTCAATCCGAGTCTTGGTTTTCGTTTTATTCCCAATTGCAAGTCACATCCCAAACCATTTCAGTGACTCTTGGCCAATTCCTCCCCAGGGCATAAAAACCTAATGGAACAACATTTTTGAGTTCCTTGAGATGTTGCAAGATTGTTTAGGCATGGAATATGTGACCACATTGTCCATCCACTCTCGAGGCATGGTTTTATAAATTGGACCCTTAAAAACAAATGTTGCATTGCTTCTTACTAAGCAAAACCCTAGTTCTCAAAATTGATGAAAAAAAAACTTACAAAGGATTGGACCCAAGAGTGAGGGGTGCTCTAGCTGAAATCCTATGCCAAAAATCCAACAGAGATGATGGTTTCTCAATATGAGTCTCGATTTTTGTTATATTCTAATTTGCAAGTCGCATCCCAAACCATTTCGGGGACTCTTGGCCAATTCCTCCTCAGGGCATAAAAACTTAACAGAGCAACATTTTTGAGTTCTGTGAAATGCTGCAAGCTTGTTTAGGCATGGAATAGGTGACCAAATTATTGATCTACTCACGAGGGATGGTTTCATAAATTGAACCCCTTAATCCAAATTTTGCATTGCTTCAAACTAAGCCAAACACTAATTCTCGAAATCAATGAGTAAAGCAACTTCCGAGGCATGGCACCCTTGAGTGAGGGGTGCTCTAGCTGAAATCCTATCCCAATAATCCATTGAATTCGATGGTTACTCAATCTGAGTCTCAGTTTTTTTTTTATGCCCAGTTGCAAGTAGCATCCCAAACCATTTCAGGGACTCTTGGCCAATTCCTCCTCAGGGCATAAAAAACTAACAGAGCAACATTTTTGAGTTCCATGAGATGTTGCAAGCTTGTTTATGCATGGAATATGTGACCACATTGTCCATCTATTCCCAAGGCATGGTTTCATAAATTGGATCCTTTAATCCAAATGTTGCATTGCTTCAAACTGAGCAAAACACTAATTCTCAAAATCAATGAGTAAAACAACTTCTGAGGCATGGCACCCAAGAGTGAGGGGTGCTCAAGATAAAATCCTATCCTAGTAATCCATCAGAGTTGACGGTTCCTCAATCCAAGACTCAATTTTCATTTTATGCCTAATTGCAAGTCGCATCCCAAACCAATACAGGGACTCTTGGCCAATTCCTCCTTAGGGCATAAAAAGATAACAAAGCAACATTTTTGAGTTCCATGAGATGCTGCAAGTTTGTTTAGGCATGGAATATGTGACCACATTTTCCATCCGCTCCCAAGGCATGGTTTCATATATTGGACCCATAAATCCAAATGTTACATTGTTTCAAACTAAGCAAAACCCTAGTTCTCAAAATCGATGAAAAAAACTTCTGAAGGATGGGACCCGGGAGTGAGGGTTTCTCTAGTTGAAATTGTATGCTAGGAATCCAACAGAGATGACGATTCCTCAATCTGATTCTTGGTTTTCATGATATGTTGAGTTGCAAGTCGCATCCCAAACCATTTCGGGGACTCTTGGCCAATTCCTCCTCACGGTATAAAAGCCTAGCAGAGCAACATTTTTGAGTTCCGTGAGATGTTGAAAACTTGTTTAGGCATGAAATAGCTGACCACATTATCTCTCCACTCACGAGGGATAGTTTCATAAATTGTAGCCCTTAATCCAAATGCATTGCTTCAAATTGAGCAAGACACTAGTTCTCGAAATCAATGAGTAAAGAAACTTCTGAGGCATGAGAACCGAGAGTGAGGGGTGCTATAGATAAAATCCTATCCCAATAATCCAATGGAGATAACGGTTCCTCAATCTGAGTCTCGGTTTTCGTTTTATGCCCAATTACAAGTCGCATCCCAAACAATTTCAATGACTCTTTGCCAATTCCTACCCAGGGCATAAAAACCTAACAGAGGAGAATTTTTGAGTTCCGTGAGATGTTGCAAGATTGTTTAGGCATGGACTATGTGACCACATTATCCATCCACTCCCAAGGCATGGTTTTATAAATTGGACCCCTAAATCCAAATGTTGCATATCTTCTTACTAAGCAAAACCCTGGTTCTCAAAATCGATGAAAAAAATAACTTACGAGGGATTGGACCCTAGAGTGAGGGGTTCTCTAGCTAAAATACTGTGTCAGGAATCCAACGAAGACGACGTTTCCTCAATCCGAGTCTCTGTTTTCATTATATACTGAGTTGCAATTCGCATCCCAAATCATTTCAGGGACTCTTGACCAATTACTCCTCAGGGCATAAAAACCTAACAGAGCAACATTTTTGAGTTCCGTGAGATGCTGCAAGCTTGTTTAGGTATGGACTAGGTGACCAAATTATCGATCTACTCATGAAGACTGGTTTCATAAATTGGACCTCTTTATCCAAATGTTGCATTGCTTCAAACTGAGCCAAACACTAATTCTCGAAATCAATGAGTAAAGAAACTTCTGAGGCATGGCACCCGAGAGTGAGGGATGGTCTAGTTGAAATTCTATCCCATTAATCCATCGAAGTCAACGGTTACTTAATCTGAGTCTCGGTTTTATTTTTATGCCCAATTGCAAGTGGTATCCCAAACCATTTCGAGGACTCTTGGTCAATTCCTCCTCAGGGCATAAAAACCTAACAGAGCAACATTTTTAATTTCCGTGAGATGTTGCAAGCTTGTTTAGGCATGGACTATGTGACCACATTTTCCATCTTCTCCCGAGGCATGGTTTCATAAATTGGATCCTTTAATCCAAATGTTGCATTGCTTCAAACTGAACAAAACACTAGTTCTCGAAATCAATGAGTAAAATAACTTCTGAGGCATGGCACCCTAGAGTGAGGGGTGCTATAGATGAAATCCTATACCAGTAATCCATCGGATTCGATGGTTCCTCAATCCGAGAATCGATTTTCATTTTATGCCTAATTGCAAGTCGCATCCCAAACCATTTCGGGGACTCTTGGCCAATTCATCCTCAGGGCAAAAAAAGATAACATAGCAACATTTTTGAGTTCCATGAGATGGTGTAAGATTTTTTACGCATGGAATATGTGACCACATTTTCCATCCTCTCCCAAGGAATGGTTTCATATATTGGACCCCTAAATCCAAATGTTGCATTGCTTCAAACTAAGAAAAACCCTAGTTCTCAAAATCAATGAAAAAAACAACTTCCGAGGGATTGGACCTAAGAGTGAGGGGTGCTCTAGCTGAAATCCTATGCCAGGAATCCAACGGAGATGACGGTTCCTCAATCAGGGTCTCATTTTTCATGATATTTCGAGTTGCAAGTCGCATCCCAAACCATTTCAAGGTCTCTTTTCCAATTCCTCCTCAGGGCATAAAAGCCTAACATAGCAACATTTTTGAGTTCTGTGAGATGTTGCAAGATTTTTTAGGCATGGAATAGATGAACACTTTATCCATCCACTCATGCGGGGAAATTTCATAAATTGGACCCCTTAATCCAAATGCTACATTGCTTTAAACTGAGCAAGACACTAGCTCTCGAAATCAATGAGTAAAGCAACTTCCAAGGCATAGGAACCGGGAGTGAGGCATGCTCTAGTTGAAATCATATCCAAGTAATCCAATGGAGATGACGGTTCCTCAATCCGAGTCTCGATTTTCGTTTTATTCCCAATTTCAAGTCGCATCCCAAACCATTTCAGTGACTCTTGGTCAATTCCTCCTCAAGGCATACAAAACTAACGGAGCAACATTTTTGAGTTCCGTGAGATTTTTCAAGCTTATTTAGGTATGGACTATGTGACAACATTTTACATCCTCTTCTGAGGCAAGGGTTTATATATTGGACCCCTAAATCCAAATGTTGCATTGCTTCTTACTGAACAAAACCCTAGTTCTCAAAATCGATGAAAAAAACAACTTACGAGGAATTGGACCCGAGAGTGAGGGGTGCTCTAGCTGAAATTATATACTAGGAATCCAATGGAGATGACGGTTCCTCAATACGAGTCTTGGTTTTCCTTATATACCGAGTTTCAGGTCGCATCCCAAACCATTTCGGGGACTCTTGGCCAATTCCTCCTCAGGGCATAAAAACCTAACGGAGCAACATTTTTTATTTTCGTGAGATGCTGCAAGCTTGTTTAGGCATGGACTAGGTGACTACATTATATATCTTCTCACTAGGGATGGTTTCATAAATTGGACCCCTTAATCCAAATGATGCATTTCTTCAAACTGAGACAAACACTAATTCTCGAAATCAATGAATAAAACAACTTCCAAGGCATGGCACACGAGAGTGAGGGGTGTTCTAACTGAAATCCTATCCCAGTAATCCATCGAATTCTTTGGTTACTCAATCTAAGTCTCAGTTTTATTTTTATGCCCAGTTGCAAGTGGCATCCCTAACCATTTCGGAGACTCTTGGCCAATTCCTCCTCATGGCATAAAAACCTAACATAACAACATTTTTGAGTTCCGTGAGATTCTGCAAGCTTGTCTAGGAATGGACTATGTAACCACATTGTCCATCTATTCCCTAGACATGGTTTCATAAATTGGATCCTTTAATCCAAATGTTGCATTGCTCCAAACTGAGCAAAACACTAGTTCTCTAAATCAATGAGTAAAGTAACTTCTGAGGCATGGAACCCGAGAGTGAGGGGTGCTCTAGATGAAATACTATACCAGCAATCCATCGAAGTCGACGGTTCCTCAATCTGAGACTCGGTTTTCATTTTATTCCTAATTTCAAGTCACATCCCAAGCTATTTTGGGGACTCTTGGCCAATTCCTCCTTAGGGCATAAAAATATAACAGAGCATCATTTTTGAGTTCTGTGAGATGCCACAAGATTTTTTAGGCATGGACTATGTGACCACATTGTCTATCCGCTCCCAAGGTATGGTTTCATATATTGGACCCCTAAATCCAAATGTTGCATTGCTTCAAACTAAGATAAACCCTAGTTCTCAAACTCGATGAAAAAAACAACTTTCGAGGGATTGGACTCGAGAGTGAGGGGTGCTCTAGATAAAATTCTATACTAGGAATCCAACAGAGACGACGGTTCCTCAACTCGAGTCTCATTTTTCATGATATGCCGAGTTGCAAGTCGCATCCCAAACCATTTCGGGGACTCTTGTCTGATTCCTCCTCAGGGCATAAAAGCATAACAGAGCAACATTTCTGAGTTTCGTGAGATGCTACCAGCTTGTTTAGGCATGGAATAGATGACCACATTATCCATCTGCTCATGAGGGACAATTTCATAAATTGGACCCCTTAATCCAAATACTGTGTTGCTTCAAACTGAGCAAGACATTAGTTCTCAAAATCAATGAGTAAAGCAACTTCCGAGGCATGGGAACCAGGAGTGAGGGGTTCTCTAGCTGAAATACTATCCCATTAATCCAATGGAGATGATGGTTCCTCAATCCGATTCTTGGTTTTCGTTTTATTCTCAATTGCAAGTCACATCCCAAACCATTTCAGTGATTCTTGGCCAATTCCTCCCCAGGGCATAAAAACCTAACGTAGCAACATTTTTGAGTTCCGTTAGATGTTGCAAGATTGTTTAGGCATGGACTGTGTGACCACAGTTTCCATCTTCTCTCGATGCATGGTTTTATAAATTGGACCGCTAAATCCAAATGTTGCATTGCTTCTTACTGAGCAAAACCCTAGTTCTCAAAATCGATGAAAAAAATAGCTTATGAGGGATTGGACCTGGTAGTGAGGGGTGATCTAGCTGAAATCCTATGTCAGGAATTCAATGGAGATGACGGTTCCTCAATAAGAGTGTTGGTTTTTTTTATATATTGAGTTGCAAGTCGCATCCCAAACCATTTCGGGGACTCTTGCCGAATTCCTCCTCAGGGCATAAAAACCTAACGGAGAAACATTTTTGAGTTCTGTGAGATGCTGCAAGATTGTTTAGGCATGGAATAGGTGACCACATGATAAATATTCTCATGAGGGACAGCTTCATAAATTGGACCCCTTAATCCAAATGCTGCATTGCTTCAAACTAATCCAAACACTAATTCTCGAAATCAATGAGTAAAACAATTTTTGAGGCATGGAACCCGAGAGTGAGGGGTGCTCTAGCTGAAATCCTATCCCAGTAATCCATCAAAGTCAACGATTACTCAATCTGAGTCTTGATTTTCTTTTTATGCGCAGTTGCAAGTGGCATCGCAAACCATTTCAGGGACTCTTGGCCAATTCCTCCTTAGGGCATAAAAACCTAACGGAGCAATATTTTTGAGTTCCGTGAGATGATGAAAGATTTTTTAGGAATGGAATATGTGACCACATTGTCCATATGCTCTTGAGGCATGGTTTCACAAATTGGACCCCTAAATACAAATGTTGCATTACTTCTTACTAAGCAAAACCCTAGTTCTCAAAATCGATGAAAAACAAAACTTACGAGGGATAGGACCAGAGAGTGAGGGGTGCTCTAACTGAAATCCTATGCCAGGAATCCAACAAAGATGATGGTTCCTCAATCAGAGTCTTGGTTTTCATTATATACCAAGTTGCAAGTCGCATCCCAAACCATTTCGAGGAGTCTTGGCCAATTCCTCCTCATGGAATAAAAACCTAACGAAGAAACATTTTTTAGTTCGGTGATATGCTGCAAGCTTGTTTAAGCATGGACTAAGTGACCACATTGTCCATCCACTCCCGAGGCATGGTTTCATAAATTAGACACCTAAATCCAAATGTTGCATTGCTTCAAACTGAGTAAAACACTAGTTCTCCAAATCGATGGAAAAAAAAACTTCCACGGCATGACACCTGGGAGTTAGGGGTGCTCTAGCTGAAATCCTATGCCAAAAATCCAATGGATATGACATTTCCTCAATCCAAGTCTCTCTTTTCATTATATTCTGAGTTGCAAGTCGCATCCTAAACCATTTCAGGGGCTCTTGGCCAATTCCTCCTTAGGGCATAAAAACCTAACGGAGCAACATTTTTGAGTTCCATGAGATGCTACAAGCTTGTTTAGGCATGGACTAGGTGACCACATTATCGATCTTCTCACTAGGGACAACTTCATAAATTGGACCCCTTAATCCAAATGTTGCATTGCTTCAAATTGAGAAAAACACTAATTCTCGAAATCAATGATAACAAGAGGGTGCATCAGGGTTAGCATAGAACAAAAAGGTGTTGAAAATGTAGTACTTGTTAATTCTATTTTATATAATTATGGTATAATACATTCTTCTATTTTATGTAATTATTGTATAGTATATTGATGTAAGGTTATGGTTCTTTCGTGTGTAAATATTTTTTATTTTTTTCTTGAAACTGTTTAGTGGACCTAATGGTTAAGAACATGTGTTTCCTCCTAAGAGGTTACAAGTTCAAATCTAGCGGGGGGATATGTCTACCTCCATAAACTTTAGCAGTCAAATCCCTACCTCTATAGACTCTATTATTATCATTATTATGAAGTTTTATTTTCATATAAAGATCTATATTAAAAAGGTCAAATATCTAGTTAGTGATACATAAAACTCCTCTTCTCAAACATCTTTCCAGTTTTTGGCATTTTTTCATTAAATTGTTAGTATAAAATATATGTATTAAGAATATAATAAAGGTTTGGCTTTTTTTTAATGAAATTGTTACTATAAAATATATGTATTAAGAATGCAATAATTCTTTTGGGTTGAGATGACTAAATTTATTTGTATAGTAAAAATTTATATAATTTAAATAAATTTTCAATTTTTTTTAACAATATTATATTATCAAATTTCCATAAAAAAATTGAAAAAAATGCATAAGCAATTTCCCTTATGAGTAAATAAGGAAATCAAAACTTTAACGTTGTTTAAAGTTAGTTAAAGTGTTTTTTGGTTTCCAAAGCATATAAAGGTTTATATTACAGAGGACACATGTATAATGTGTGTTGAGTCCTCATTGTTCACTGATTATGGGTATTCCTTTTGTTCTTATGAGATGTGGGGAGCTGAGGCTACAGGGTTAGAACTTGCAAAAGTTAATTTTTTTTGAGAATAGGAGTGGTTCCTCTTGAGAGAGGATTTCAAACTTGTTCATTTGGGAGGGAGAAGATCCTTATGTTATCTTCTTTGGATATTTTTGAGTCGGTTCACAAATTTGTCTAGAAAAATTATCTAATGGCTCTTTAGAGAAGATGCGTGCTTTGGTCCTGAAGGGGCCATTGAACCAGAAGATCATGCAACATATTTTTAAGGTTGATAAACAATAGGTTTCTTATGATTCATTTTTCTCTTGACTTTCTACCTTTGGTCTTCTTTTTTATGGGATGGAGGAGCTGTTTGGACATTCTTCTTGCAATGTTTTGCAAAATGTCCATATTCATGGTAAGACTTACAATTGTAGGGAAGTTGTTCATAGTCCAATGGTTTCTCATACTTGTAGTTGTATACGGTCAAGATGATAGCCATTGAAAGCCCTTTTTCATCATTAATAATGTCCTTCAAAGATTCCTTCTTGTAGTGACTCCCTAGTCCTTTGTAATTCCAAGACATTATATTGATTACTTACTTTGGGCTTCATGGAGTCTTCCATGGGATGGCGTTGAAGCTCCAAGGTTCTTGATTATTCTATATCTAATAGCAAGAGTCTTGTTCATAGTAGATTGGGTACCCAAGGATTTATCTCTATTTTTGGCTTCCTTCCATTTGTATCTGGTTGGTTTTTGACTGATTTGTTTTGGTAGATTTTTTCATTTTCATCCTCCTCTTTTTCTTCTTCCTCCATTTGTTGGGATTTCTTTTTGGTGCGCATGCCTAAATCAACAAAATATTTTTCAAGGGGGTGTTCCAATTTTTCCTTCCTTTATGATTCAAAGTCCTCATTGTCCATTGGAACTTTCGATTCTGGGTATTGATTTTGTGATTCTAAGGTGTGGGATTTGAGGTTGCAGGGTCAAGAATTGCAAAAGATAAAATTTACAAGAACACGAGTGGTTTCTCTTGAGAGAGGATTTTGAATCTATTCACCTAGAAGGGAGATTATCCTTTTTTTGTTCTCTTTAGATATTTCTGAGTTGGTTCACAAATCTGGATAGAAGAAGTTTCCAATGGTTACTTGAGAGAGGGTCATGAAGGGGTTGTTGGCACAAAATATGATGGAGCAGATTTTGAAGGTTGAGCAACAATAGGTTTCTTAGGATTCATTTTTCTCTTGGATGTCTACCATTGGTCTTATTTTCAGGGGTTGGAGGAGCTATTTAAGGATTCTTCTTGCAATATTTTGTAAAATTTCCATATTCATGGCAAGACTTACACTTGAAGGGAAGTTATTTACAGTCTAATGGTGGTTTCTCATGCTTCTAGTTGTCCAAGGTCAGGAAGATAGCCTTTGGAAGCCCTTTTTCTAGGTCTACCTCTACACAGATCCTTGCACACAGAAACATGTCTTCCTTTGGTATAATACTATTAATGTACTTCCCTAGAGTGTTCCCAATGCAACAAAGAGTGTCATTGTTCCAATAGTGGAGAGGCAGGTGGGGAAGACGAACCCATATTGGAATTGTAGAGGGGATATCGTGTTCTGGGTTGAAGTTTGGAGTCCAATGATTGAGGTACATGCCACAAGTGCCGAAGAAGTAAGGGTTGTTCTTGAAGATTAAGCCTTTGTCTTTGTTTGGAACAAGAAAGCATAAAATGCCCTTCCACAAAAATTGTGGGTCAATTTCCCTTTTGTTGGCACTTTCCAGTTTCGTTAAAACCAAGTTTCCATTGCCTGAAGAGATTTCCAGAAACCTTTGAACTATCTGATTAATCCTTTATTTGTAAGAGTGAGGGCCATGTGCCTTGAAGAGGTTGCTGAAATAGGAATTTCTAGTGTATTTTCCATTCTTTTCACAAATCTTGATGGCTGAGAATTGGTGGATTTTCCGATTGGAGAAGCCATGGCATGAAATGCCAAAGCCTCACGATTTAGAGGGGGTATAGTCCCCCTCTAGAGGTCAAATCCATTAAAGTTGTTCATGATAGAAAGAGGGTGCATCGGGGTTAGCAAAGAACAAAAAGGTGTTGAAAATATAGTACTTGTAAATTCTATTTTATATAATTATGGTATAATTCTATTTTATATAATTATTGTATAGTATATTGATGTAAGGTTATGGTTCTTTGGTGTGTAAATATTTTGGATTTTTTTCATGAAACTATTGTTATCCTTAGTGGGCCTAATGGTCAAGAACATGTGTTTCCTCCTAAAAAATAAAATCTAGAAAAAAGTAGAATATGCATACCTCTATTAACTTTATTATTATTATAAAATACATGTATTAAAATTGTAATAGAGATTTTAAAAGTAAAATGAATGAATTTAATTTCACAATCAAAATTTACAATTTAAATAAATTTTACAA
The DNA here is from genome assembly GCA_010110895.2 of Picea sitchensis. Taxonomy (NCBI): domain Eukaryota; kingdom Viridiplantae; phylum Streptophyta; class Pinopsida; order Pinales; family Pinaceae; genus Picea; species Picea sitchensis. Next base: position 9,591 of record SNQJ01S0161411.1, on the reverse strand, counting down.
AAACTTTCAACAAAATTTTATCATCAAATTTCTATATAAAAAAATAAAACAAAATTGAACAAAAATGCATCTACAAAAATAAAGAAATCAAAACTTTAACTTTGTTTGAAGTTTTTTTTCATATAAAGTTCTATATGAAAAAACTTCTCTACCAAATATCTACCAAGTGATACATACAACTTCTCTTCTCAAATATCTTTTTAGTTTTGGATCATTATTTTATATAATTATGATACAATATATTCTATTTTATATAATTATGGTATAGTATATTTACTTAAAGTTGAGGTTTTTGTATTTTTTATTAAATTGTTAGTATAAAATATATAATTAAGAATATAATAAAGGTTTGAGTTTTTTTTTAAATGAAATTGTTAATATAAAATGTATATATTAAAAATGCAATAAATGTTTTGGGGGTGAGATGACTAAATTTATTTGCATAGTAAAAATTTATATAATTTAAATAAATTTTAAATTTTCACAATTTCTATAAAAAAAATACATAAACAATTTCCCTTATGAGTAAGGAAAGAAATCAAAACTTTAACTTTGTTTAAAGTTTTTTTGATTTACAAAGCATATAAAAATCTATATTAGAGAGAATACGAGTCTAATGTATGTTGATATGATTTCAAGATCTCCACTTGCAACAACATCAAATATCTGATTGATGATATGATTTCAAGATCTCCTAATAATAATAATAATAATTTATTTTTAAGGTTACGGCCAAGCCAACACACCAAATTGGTGTATGAGACCAATTTGGTGATCTATAAAACTTCTCTTCCCAAATATCTCCCAAATTTTGAATCATTATTTTATATAATTATTAGCTGGTGGTGCATAAAACTTCTATTCCCAAATATCTCCCAAATTTTGGATCATTATTTTATGTCATTATGATATAATATAATCTTCTATTTTATATAATTATGATATAGTATATTGACATAAACTTAAGATTATGATTGTTTCCTGTTTAAATATACTTAGCCTTTTTTTTTCATGAAATTGTGAGTATAAAATACATGTAATAAAAGTTGGGGAGTGAGGTGACTAAATTTAATTGCAAAATTTATAATTTAAATAAATTTTAAAATACTTTTAACAAAATTATGTTATCAAATTTTGAAAAAATTATGATCAAATTCTCTTAAGAATAAATAAAAAATCAAAATTTTAACTTTATTTAAAGATTTTTTTTAGTTTCCAAAGCATATAAAAATCTATATTACATAACTTACGGGTGTAATCTATATTATAGAATTTCAAGATCTCCACGTGCAACATCAACATCGCCATTTGATTTAGAACAAATTCATATATATAAGATTTAAAAATTAATTTTTAAGTAAATGATTTCGTAATGTTAACAACTTAGTTGTAGACTCCAACAATCTTTTTGGAGAATTATACATTGCACATTCAAAATCTCAAAAATGCCAATATCTCGCTATTCCCAATAACCTGAGGTTTTGGGCCCATGAGATTGTGAATCGAACAATAACTTCTCCAGGGTGTGTTTCGTACCAGATCGATGATCTCGCCCAAAGCTTATTTATCACCAGATCGATCCATTCCAGCGAAGATGCGGTCACAGTCAAACTTCTGACTAAAAATTGTTGCAATTGAACTACACGTTAGAACGCATGTGACTATGTAGGAAATGGGAGTGTTGCGCCATATATATACATGTAGTTGCGAGAAGGGGAAGAACACACAACAAGCAGCCTCAAGTTCACTCCGGTTGCTCGCCCTATCTGGATTGAGTTACAGAAAAGCTGTGAATCGGCGCAACTAAGTTTGGTACAGATGGCAAGGAATAATATCAATTTGATCATACGGATTGCCATAATCAGCTGGTATTGTTCGGAATCTTTTGGGCTGGCAAATGCAGGTCGGAGCGTTTGGAAGCGAGCTCATGCAACCTGCTACGGAGACGACCCTAATGGAATAGCAACAATGGGTAAGTTGCATTTTACAAACATCTGATTAAAACTGTATCGTCTATATTATTTTTTGGGTTGAGATTGGGGCATTTCTATTCCACTAAAATACCCTAAAATTTGTTATTTTTTGAATCGGGTTGATAGAGACCAGCTGGTGCATCAGTGTTTTTATAATTTGATTGATGTTGGGAGAGATTGCAGGAGGAGCGTGCGGATACGATGATATGTACGCAGGTGGGTACGGGGCAAGCAACACAGCACTGAGCACCGTTTTGTTCAGGCAAGGGGAGTCGTGCGGGTCGTGCTTCGAATTGATGTGCGACGCAAAATCTGATGCAGCTTGGTGCCTTGCCGGTACGAGGAGGCTTAGAGTCACTGCTACCAACTTATGCCCTCGATCTGGATGGTGCGATGGTTCTCGCCATCATTTCGACTTGTCACGGCCTGCCTTCACCTGGATAGCGCAGTACCAAGCGGGAATTGTGCCCGTTTTTTACAGAAAGGTGCCGTGCCTCAGGAACGGAGGAGTCAGGTTTAGCATGACAGGCCACGCCTACTACAATGCCGTGGTCTTATCAAACGTGGGCGGGAGCGGGCAGGTGAGCGGCGTGTTGATGAAGGCCGATGGAATTGATGGTTGGCAACAGTTGACAAGGAATTGGGGTGCCGTTTGGGAAAACAGTACTCCCAATGTGGAGGGACGGGCTCTCTCGTTCATCGTAACCCTACGCAACGGGCGGACGCGCACTTTCTACAACGTAGTCCCTGCCAACTGGCAATTCGGCCAGTCCTTCGTCAGTGCTGTTCAGTTCTATTAATCAATTTATATTCCCACAACAACTCTGTAACTCGTAGCCATCTTTAGTTTGTTTGCTTGGCTTCCCCTACCTCCTCTGTGTGAGAATAACAATGGTTGTCCATCTCTATGTGATGTCCTGGATTGGTTTCGCAGACTATAAAGCCTATGCAGTAGTTCCGTGATTATGTCGTTCAAGATTGTTTATTTATGCAGAGGCACGAGAACAACATGTGCATTCCTTTTGTCGAATCATTTATTTTATTCAAATACTCTGTTTGTGTATTTGTTTGTATATTGTATCGGTGTTTTTTTTTTAAATCATGACTATGAATAACAATATTTGGGAAATTGTTATTTGGATTGGGTTATTTTTTTGAAATTTTTTTTTTTTCATAATAATAATCTAATTTTAATGTTAGATCAAGTTAAATGTGAAATTGGATTTCACACAGGGATTTTTTTAGTGATAGATACATATATTATCTTTTTCTAGATTTGAAATTGTGAATTTTGAATTTCATATTATATGAATAATTAATATAAATTTATTTTAATTTTAAATTTCGGTAATCTTAAGAAATTATGAAATATGTATCATAAATATTTAAACTAGTTTTTTTTTGAAATGATTTTTTGATTATTATAATTAAAATTTTATTATCATATGTTATATAAATAATTAATGCAAATCCATTTTAACTTCAAATATGATATATATCACTTATGAAAACGTTTTTCTTGGATTTACTAAATTGAGATTTTATTATCATATTATATATTATATGAATAATAAATATAAATCTATCTTAGCTTCAAATTTAGTAAGTATAAAGAAGAATTAAAAAAAAATAAAAACACAAGTACCAAAAAAAAAAAAAGTGTCATTTTAGTGGTCATGTCCCTGCCCAAAAGTTTGCCATTGCCATTTATAACTTGAATACAACTACAAGGCATAAAAACAAAACCCTTCCTAGATAATATTAAATGGCATAAGAACCATAAAAACAAAACCCTTCCTAGATAATATTAAATGGCATAAGAACCAAATGGCATATGAAAAATTTGAGAATAAGAAAAGGGGCATTAATTTCTTAACTAAAATGAAGGAGGAGTAATTCTAAAGAGCATGAAAATTCTTATTTACTATATTTTTTAAAAATTATAAATGAAATTAATATTTTTTTAGATCTTTGAAAATATGAAAACTAAATTATGAAGTTAGTTATGTTCAATAAAAATGATTAAATTTCTTTTTCAATTTTTTTTCCCAACTTCTTCTAATATAAAATTACTAAAATTCATTTCAACAAAAATTAAGTAAATGATATTATTCATAATAACAATAAAAATTATACTAAAACCAACAAATGATGACCATCTATTATTATAACCCAACAAACTGTAAATGTGTCAGTAATACAATTTTTAACACCTATTCCAATACAATTTTAGAGAAATCCCAAAATGATGGACTCATAGTATATTCCGATATTTATTTAGAGATTGCAGAAGCTGAGGCTCAATTCGTGCCTATCTCGTCTATATCTGATTGTTTTAGTAAAATAGTCTGTACAAATTTAGGAGGTTTCAAAAATTTCTACAGGGTATATTTCCGTAAGCTACTAAAGCAATCATGAATAACTGTGAAAACATTGTCCATATATGTTTTAATTTAATGTCTAGCAAACTGAGCATCATATTTTTTTAATCTGGTCCTTCTAGATAGCTAGTTTGCAGTCTTGAATTTTAAATTTCCTTGGTGTCCCTTAATACACCTTCAAATTTACAACTCTATCCTCCCGCTTTTGGGCCATAATTACTCATTCCCAACCTTTCCTAGCCTTTTCATTTCAGTTCAAAATTTATTTTTATTTGAAATTAATAAATAATAAATAATAATAAACAAAATCCTCCCCACTTATTGTGACTGGGTGGGCCTTGTGGGTGTTGTTTGTTCCACCACAAACAACACCCTCGATGCTCCTCTTCTATGGCTGTTTTTTTTTCGTTGCGTTTTCAAATTCCGACGACGTCCCAGAGGTAAGAAGTATGGGATCGATGATCCACACCGGTTTCCCATCAAGCTTTGAATGTGATCGATCCCCAACGAATCCAGTTTGTAAAATGAATAGAAAACATGCCTTGTCCCTCCACCTCCATGCACCTGGTTTGTGGACTCCCTGTGGAAGCCCCACATGGGATTAGAATCAGGTTCCCACTACTCGACAGTCATATAGGCGATAGCAAACTTGTTGCGTCCGTCCATGGTTGTCCTTAAAGAGTATTCGACTGGAAAAAAAACCGCAGGGTGCCTGCTGTCAGAGTCCTTCTCCTCACGTCTCACGTACCAGCGATCCTCCTCATGGCTCGACCTTTTGTTGACATCCGCGACCTTCCATTAGAATGCATCAAGAAACCCTTGGCCCTTTGCGTGCCCTTCACCTTCAGTTTGTCCCTCCTCCAAAATCTCACACAGCCAGACAAATCCGTTGTGCTTCCTTCGTTAGCTCTGATACTACTTGTTGTGGATCGAGCCTGCAAACCAGAGAGTTAAGTTAAATAAACAAAAAAGAAAAATAATAACACATATGCACAAAAGCAAACAAAAATGGCAATGATATTTTTATTGTTCCGTGAAAAATTCTTTACAAGTTTCAAGAAACTCTTTCAGAACTTCTACATTTAAACACGAGATTCTCAAGCATTTTTAGACATATGAAAAACCTAATACTTAAAAAAACCTCAACCCAAACAATGTAAATACAAGATGTGTTGTCACAATCGAGCCCATTTTTCTAAGAAATGGACCTTCGAAAACTTCCCAAAGAGTGTAGATGTTTTGTCTAAGAATGTCATAGAGTGATAGTGCCAAAATAATCGCGTTGGCAGGTTTGGGGCTACAGTGTCGATATCTGTGGATAATTATGGCCATCAAAGAGAAGGGAAACTATAACTATGAAGTGTACAACTTGCAATGGCTACACTTCATATTGTAGATCGTTATTATGTATGTTTGTTGAAGTTTTATTTATGTTTTTTTTTAGGTAATACTTGTCTGAATTCGTGGGCATAGAGCTGTAAATGTAAATGATGGTTTAAATGCTAGACTATTCTATGTTTGAAGTTATTTATTCCTATTCTTGCTTATATTATGTGTGAACTATTCACAAACCATTGACAAGAGTATTTTTGGTTTTATGTTTGCTTTCTTGTTATATTTTTCGTCGGGATGCATGCATCTTAGATTAGTTTCATTTCATTCTTTAGATTAGAAACCTTCATTGGTGGACCAAGTCGCAACATGTAAAACCCAAAACCAGAAATGGCTACCGAAGCCAAAATCCAGATGGGTTCCCTATTCTAAACAATAGGAGATCTAATTGGGACGTTGTTTTGTTGACAAATAAAATTTTGTCGGCGTCAACACCAGGTTATTAGACTTTAGTTGTTATTTACTAGAAACTTGAGAATAAAAATTTGTTAGAGGTGTCATCTAGCTATATATTGAAGCCAATTGCAATGTAATATTCAGAGTTGATTTTAGTTGTTGCATTGTTTTATCTTTTATGGTATCAGAGCCATCGTCTTTCTATTTGGTGAACAATATTGTCATCCAAGTGAAGAGACCTGTATAAGTGCGTGTTGTCATTTAGGTGAAGAGACTACACTCTATTATCTATATCTTCTATCACAAAGTGAAGGACACTACCACCTCCTAAAGAAAGCTATTACCTAGTTCTTTTTTCTAACTAAGCATTGCCAAGGAAATGTGGAATGCATATTGTTTCCTAATATGTTTTTTTTCTCTAACTAAACATTCCCAACAAAATGTGGAAATGTATTCGATGTGCTAAAACATATGCCCACTGTTGGATGCATGGGAAATCAAAGCATTCTTCCTATGTATAAGAACATTGTATAATAATGAATTCATGGAGAAGGACGCCATCCATAATTGCTACTATATCCATTGGAATATTTTTTGAGCATCATTTATGCTTGGAGTTTGATAATTGCTAAAGAAGATTGGGCTATTATGGCCTTTCCTTTGGCTTCACAAAACCAATGTTTTCTTGCTAGGTGTAGCAATCATTGGAATGTGAGGAAATATTACTAGAGTTTGTTGGGTGCAATGATCTAGATTACAAATTAACATTGGGACAGCTATGTGTAGGGTTGATGACTTGCAACAATTTAGAGAGTGGAGGTATTGTCTTGCCACTACATGGAGATTCAAAGCTATTGTATTTTTTGGTAAGTCGATATTGAATTATAATCTTCCTTATCCCATTACTTTTATGGTATTTTTATTCGATCCGATGTTAGTAATGGTCAACTTACATCATTTAGTTTTTCCAAAGTATGAAAAATTGACGGGAAAGAAATCGCAATTTATGGAGTCATAAGATACTAAGAAATATTTTGATAAAATCATAGTAGGTAAATAAGAGAGACCAACAAATGGTCTTGAAGACTATGATAAGAGACATAAAGAAGTCGCTGCCTATCGTAAATAATATGAGATGGATCGAGCCCGAGCCATTGTCGTGTGAAGTGAACCACTGGCAGAAAGAAGCAGCGTGCTGTCAGGGAGCCCGAGAGATGCGATTTGTGGAGGAATTTCTGCTACTACGTGGAGAGTAAAACCAAAACAAAAGAGAAAATCTCCATCATTGGACATCGCGAAGCTTTAAGTCACAGTAAAATCAATGCGAGCTTACATTTGGAATTTGTTGTTAGTTAGCCGCGAACACTTTCCAAGCTGGAGCCTTATTCAAAATCGCTATTGTTGCTGTTGCCATGAGGAAAGGATTGAAAATTGGAATGGACTAATGAGCGAAGCGACGCCGAAGTGAGGCCACTGCGATTCGATCCCTTCCATTACTGTTAACGGATCCGCTGATATTCTTGCACTCTTGAGCGTGCGACCTACATAATCAGGTTATGATCGTTGTGTGAAGGTAATTGAATTTGTTGCAGAAATCAATTCTTGCATATTACTGTTGACCCAGCCTGCGAATTTGTGAAGTTTGTCGGCAGCTGTAGAAATGAGAATGCAATCTTATTGATTCCAGTAGAAAGTGAAGTTGTCATGGGTCAGCAAAGAAGAATTAAACAACTCCGGAGAGAGCTGAAACAGATGAGGAGAAAGAATCAGCAGGAAGAGTCATTGTATTTTGCAAATCAGTATGATGTGTTTCCAGCTGAAGAATCTATGTTTGACTGAGCTAAATCTGATCAATGAATAATTTGATGAATTATATGAAATAGTGATACCAAATTTGCCATTCTTCTCACGTATAAATTATGAACTTTGGACAACTGAAATGAAAAAATTACTATGGTAAGTAGATTTATTGCATTATGATCATGAAGGTCGTGTCAATTTCTATGATAAGAGAAGAGGTGAAAAAACATTACAACTTATTATGTCAGCATTGGATGAAAACATCTTGTCTAGTATTTTGAAGTTTGGTGAAGTAAGTAGCCCAAAAATATTTTGGGATATTCTTGAAATGAAGAAGTGGAGTGAGAATGCTGAAGTTGATGAAGGTATTGACAGTCTCGTAACTGAACAAAGATTGAAAATGACATTATTGAAGTTGCAATGATTAATGAAGAAACTGACACTAAAATAATATTTAGTGATTTAGTGAATTCAACTGAGATCTGCTAATGAACCCTTGGGTGAATCTTTGTCAAATTTAGTTAAATATGATGATGAAAATTTTTCAAGTGAATGTTGATTCCATATTCTTCCGGAGAAAAAACTCATAGATGATTTGTTAAGTGGAAAAGTAACCCTACTTACAGATCAGGTAGATGAAACTACAATAGGGAAGAAAGACGAAACTACAATAGGCAAGAAAGACTAAGAAAGGAAAACTCTCTTAGAAGAGCAAAATGAAAAGAACAATATTATTATGAATTGACAAGAACATTCATGATTGTATCCAAAAAGGGTGACAACCCACTTATGAGAAGTTGGAAGAATTTGCAAGCATTAAAGAAAAACGCTTCCAAGAACCTGCAGAGGTGTTGAAGACAAAGAACAATAGTCAGCTACCAAACTCCAAAATTAAGAAGAACAAAGCCAAGATGAAAGTAAAGCAGAACATAGTCAAGATGGAACATATTTGGAGCAACAAGCCAAGTAAGAAGCTCCATATCCATCACTATGTGACAACGAGAAAGGTCAATATGAAATTGTTAGAGTCAAGTTGTAAGCCTAGCTGAGACTAAGACCAACATGCATGCTACTTATGTTAGGCATTTGTATTGTAGACAATCCATTTCTCCATTAAGGGGGAGTGTTGGAGAAATAATGGAGAATGTATTAGTTAGGCAGTTCCGATTGTGTTTTTATTTAGGACTTAGATCCTATTTCCTAGGAGTTTGTTCTAACTCCCTACCTGATGTATTTATTTATATTCATGATTGATTAATATGAAGAGTGTGGCATTGCTTAGGCAGCATCTAGGCATAGCCTGCCTCACGTGTGAGGCGCTGGTCTCATTTCCATTTTCTAAGTCTTTATTACTTTGCAAATTGTCATTAGCAAACACATTAGTTCCAAAAGTAAGAAATGCCACTATAACATCTGTACTGTGGACATATTTCAAAAACAAGGATTAAGCATCAAAAGTTGGGTGAGCATTGTATTTGAAAAATATTTTTTTTCCTGTTAGGTTGTAATAAGGGAGATAAAATATATATTGCAACTGAAGGGTCTTAGTGATAAATTGTTTTCTATTAATAAGCCAATAGATGGTGAAGATATGGTTTCTTTGGTCATGCAAAGCTTTCTGCCCTCCTTTGATTCATTTGTTGATAATA
>SNQJ01S0161410.1:2806-13660 GCA_010110895.2 Picea sitchensis | reverse complement strand
AGTTGATTCAGATTCATGGCTGTTGTGTTATTCTCTGTGTATGTGTGTTGAATGCTCTGCTTATGAATATTACTCCCTGTTATGCATTTGTTATTATGTTGTGTGTATGATTTCGTGTGTTAATATCGAAATATGAGAAGAGAGGTGAGCTACAATTGTTTTCTCCTTTGAGCAAGGATTCCTGCAAGGAGTGCAGTTGAAGTCGTCTGCAAGGAGTGCGTTGACAGAAGGCTTGGGAGTTAAACTCTTATTCTCAATTCACTCAGAAGAGAAAGTGGGTTATACAAGACATGCAAGGAGTGTGTGGGCTAAGGAGAATCTCAGTCATCGAACTGGGAAGAAGTGTTGAAGGACTATGACTATGGGCATACGCAGAGTCAAGGAAGCTCGAACAATTGAAGTGTTCGCAGGTTTGCCACAAGGAGTGTGTGCAGATAACCTCGTTGAGGTTGAAGTTGTGAAAAGATCAGAAAGGATAGGCCTCTGAGTCGCTGAAGATCAGAGTAAACAAGTTTGACTTGAAGTCGGGGAGAAACGTCGCAGGTTGGAAAAAATATGAAGGAATCTCATGGAGGGATACTCTCTTTCATTTCGTGACTTTACCAAGGAAGAACAGAGGGTTGAAATCTTCTGAAGAGATTTCGCGAAGTTTCGAGGATCATCAGATCTTGTAGAGGAGCAAGGAGGTTATGGCGAGAAGGCTCCGAAGAGTTTTGAAGCTTAGGAGAAGCAGAGTCGTCGGTTCAGAGTCACAGGAGTTGTCAGATCTAAACGTGGTATCGTGTATCGGGGACTCACAAGTTGAAGCTCCTAAAGTTGGGTAGTAAGAGAAGCGATATCGCGAGACGTGATATGATCAGAGCCGTTCATTGAGGAGGATGCATGTAAGGAGATTCTCTCATCTCACAGACTCGGGCATCAGAGGTTGGAAAAGGAAGTCCTTCAGTTTCACGAGTAGCGAAGTGGCGAGAAGATTTGAGCCGTCCATCTGAGGGGACAGGTGGAAGAGATCGGTGATCTCGCGAACTCCAAAGTTCGCAGAGTGAAAGCCCAAGTATTGGGTGAGTAAAGTCACAAGAAGCGAGGACGCGAGGCGACGAAGGAGCAAGAGGATCGTAGCCGTCCATTTGAGGAGGGCAGGTGGCGAGAGATCGAGGGATCTCATGAACTTGGGAGCTCGCAAGTTGAGAGTCTGAACATTTGGTACTCCAAGTCGTGAGGTCACGAGGCGGAAAGAGAAGGATAGACGTTGGATTTGGAGCACAGGAGGACCATTGGATCTGAGCGAGGGATCGTGTTTCGGGACCTTGCAAGAAAAGGTCTGACAATTTGGACACGGGTATCACGAGGTTGCGAGATAGCGATATCCTGACAGCTGGAGAGAAGTGTGGTCCATAGCGGAGTGCGAGTGGAATACAGGTGGCAACAAGGATTCACGATTCGTGAAGTGTCGAGGAACCGAGGCTCGTGTGGATGCCTAGTCACGAAGTGTTGAGGATCGAGGTTCGTGTGGATGCGTGGCAGAGAATAAGGTGGGACCGCGCATCTCGGGGACTCACGGAATAGGAGGGTGAAACCTCGGCGGTTCAACCGGCGAGGTCGCGAGGTTGTGAGGTTGCGAGAGGCACTAACATTAAGCCTAGCCCACGAATTCATGTGGTGAAGGTGTGCATAGAGAAAAGGAGCTATACCTGTATCGCTTGATCGGGTATCGCAAGGTTTGAAAGGAAGAGTTCGAGGGTTTAAGTCTCGAACTCGCGAGATAGCGAGATTTAGCTGATCTCCCAGTGGTAAAGGGGAGACCTTGGGGAAGATTGTTGTGGGTGCAGATTTCCCGATAGGGAAATAGAAGAACCTTTGAGTTCTTCAGGCCAAGAAGAAGAAGGTCCTGCGAGATCGGACGTGCTTGGGTGGCGCGGACCTGTGTCAGAATGTCTAATAATTAATAACATAACACTCTATTTCTAGAATTTATGAATGCTTCATACAACTTTAAACTCAGAAGATAAAACTGATAACAAAACTTCTCAAACAAACACTCAATTAAAAGGTTCTTTCTTAGGTGACAAGTCTGTACATTCCAGGCTTATGAAATAGAGAGATGAATTTAAGATATTGTTCCTTGTGGCAATGGAAAACAATAATCAACAATCAACTTTTAATCACTCTTAGACATAATTCAATCATAACTCAATTCTATTCAATCAAACCTTTTTAGTACAGGAAACAACCAACATGATTGAGAGACTTCATTATATGGAACATGAAGGTAAGAGATGAATTCCAATGGTTCATGTACCCACTAAGAAAACCACAATTACAAACTCAATATAATAACATTTTTTTTCTTAACAATATCACACATCAAACTCTTATCAATTAAATGTTAACCTACAGAATTAAGAAAGGAAACTATCTATTTTGTCCCATGTCTAATTACTCACATTGATTCAGAAGCAAGTAATTCTATACTGAACTTAAAATATATTTGAAATCATTGACAACACACCACTGCTAAATATTCACACTCACACAATCACACAAAGCATTTATAGGGAGGTTTACCTTGGTTGGGAAGGTGGGCCCTTTCCAAACCAACAAGGTACCTCTAAAAAGATAACAAACTGAAATGTTCTACTCATATTCATGAATTGCACAATAGATCATTTGTATTCCTTCAACTTGTAGATTGAATCAACAATTCATCATCACGTACATTATAACAATATGTATCATTATGTTCTTGATACTTGCTTCATTACATCCATACTATTCTATCACCTATACAATATCCCTTATAAAGAAGGTGAGTCGTTACTATCAAGACATAAGGATAGTTATCAAATATTTTTTGAAATATTACAATTGGAAATTCATATCGAATATCTAGGGATGGACCTCATCCTCATGACACGAACTGCATAAGTGATCAAGTCTATCGTGATCTCAAAAACTAATTTAGAGACTTCGATCCAACTGACTTCTTGGAATCTCCATCAGCATACTCATTCAACAGGTGAATTCTGGAAACATGGGTTTGGTACTGGACGAAACATAGTTGTAACTATGAGTAACAGATTAGGTGCGAAGACAATACCAGATCAGGTGCAAGACTGGTAACGAATGTAGTGCTGAGTGTGCTGGTACCAGATCCAGTGCTGAGTGTGTTGGTACTGGATGCAATGTTGAGTGTGTTGGTACCGGATGCAATGTTGTGTGGGTACCGAAATAGGTGGAGCCTTGGTACCAGAATAGACTGGGTACCAGCTCGCACTATAGTTGCATTACCAGATCACACTATAGTTGTAGTACCGGATCATGCTATAGTTGTAGTACCAGAATAGTGAGGTACCATACGAAGATGCTTAAGAGTAAAGTGATTAGGATCATACATAATCAAGCATTTAATCGAATTAACTCAAGAAAAATAAACAAATCATTCCTTAACCACAAGTTACTTCTCTATGTATATAGATAAGTTCATCAAGTGTATTTATGGAGGAAACAATCAAGTATATACACATAGCATAGGTAAAATAGGCTGAGATATAGGAAAATATAGGAAATTAGAAGTGTCAACATGGAGACTCAACATTTNTTACTTCTCTATGTATATAGATAAGTTCATCAAGTGTATTTATGGAGGAAACAATCAAGTATATACACATAGCATAGGTAAAATAGGCTGAGATATAGGAAAATATAGGAAATTAGAAGTGTCAACATGGAGACTCAACATTTTCCCCATGATAAATTTATTGCTTGTCCTCATGCAACAACATCAAAACTGATACTCAATTGTTTTTTACAAAATTGAACCATTCCCCATCATTTCTATGGTTGTAAGATGTTAAGACCAGAAGCTTTGCTCCTCAGTTCCTTCTTAATCACTATGGTGTATTGGATCAACCAAAGACTTTGTTGAGTTTAGCAGAGACCTCTTCTTGTGCATCCTATAACCTTAAATTTTGTTCTTTTAATTGTGCATTCTCTGCCTTAATGTGTCGATCCAATACTTGGTACTCTGTAACTTATTATTTCATCTTCCCAATCTTCACTATCAATTTTTTTTTTCTCAGTGGTTTTTCAGGATTATATGTGGTTGTTTGCTCAATCACCTCTTCTCGAGCTTCCTTTTCCTTTCTTAGACCCCTCAAGGTTTCTGTCACCAACCCCTCAGTCTCACTAATAATAGCTACATAGACACTTTCTTTCTCTGGAGAATTCAGGATATCAATGGTCTCTCTTTGAAGAGAAGGAACATGTGGAGTTGTTGTCTGTTTGGCCATGCTTCTGGTGGTCCCTTGTATAGGAAGTGAGACTTCCTCAGATTTGTTGATAAGGGTGGAAGTCTCCTCAAACAACTTCCTCTTCTTCATCTTAANCTCTCTTTGAAGAGAAGGAACATGTGGAGTTGTTGTCTGTTTGGCCATGCTTCTGGTGGTCCCTTGTATAGGAAGTGAGACTTCCTCAGATTTGTTGATAAGGGTGGAAGTCTCCTCAAACAACTTCCTCTTCTTCATCTTAATAGAAGTTATAGGCCTGGACACGTGTTTCTCTTGTGTCGATTTGATTTTTATCTTGAAGGACCGAAGTGTGGGTTTTGGAGTCTTCCATTGCTGATCATTCCTTATTTCCACTCTGAAAGATTGAGGTGTAGGCTCTGAATTGTTTTTCTTTTGAGCCTTCCTTGTTTTGAGTTTCCCCTTGTTTCCACTTGTCATCTTAGGAGTTTATTCTAACTCACTAATTCGTTCTTGAGGAGACACAATAACTACCTCAGAGGTGTTTTCCAACTCCTTAACCGATTCTTGAGGGAGCTCTACAGTTTCTTCAAGGGCATCATGTGAAACTTCTTGTTGATTTTTCTTCTTCTTCTTTCGCTTATTACTATGTGGCAGTTGATCTTTAGGACTCGAGGCTAGAATAGGTCCTTTAGACTGGGCAGGGTTCTCCTTCTTAGATGTGGTGGGCCCTTCTAGAGTTCGTTCTGCTAGCACATTCTCCTTTTGACCCTTTTTATTTTTATGAATGTTGAGGTCATGGGTCTTTTCCAATTTGTTGGTTGTCTCTGGTGATAACTCAATGGTTTCTTCAGGATCACTATTTTATTGCTCACTTAGCTCAGAGTCCCTCCTCTCCTGTCGTTTTTCTTTTGGAATCAAAGTTGGACTTATTTTCTAAGATTGGGAGGCTTTCTTCTTTCTGGATGTAGTAGGCTCCCCTACAAAAGAATTTTATTTATCCAATACCTCAATAGGTTGGGATGAGATGGGTGTAATAGTGGATTCTTTACCCCCTAATTCCTTCCCTTTGTATTTCTTTTCCTTTCTGTTGGACCCCTCACTGTGTATTTCCGCTTCCTGCTCCTCTACAGATTTGGACATTCCTTCCTGAGAAAATTTTTGTTGGAGTAGTTGCTTCCAACTACTACCTTGTGTCCTGAAGGCATGGACAACTAAAATTTTCATTAGGCCATGTTGATGGATGCTAGGTTCAGGTTTCTTGGAAGATGATTTCACTTCTCTCACCATTTTATTTAAACTCATCCATAGGAAGTGAGGAAAATCAATTTGTGGACCTCCTTCAAAATGTGATAAAAGATTCAAATGGTATAGGAAGGTTACTAAATACCTCCCTTCGCAAGTGATAAATATTTGAAAACTAATGAGCATTGTCCAATATTCCTCTTTGATGTATCTTTGAGGAATGCCCTTAGTCCAATCAAGGTCTTGATGTTCTGGCCTGAGAAATTTTTGAGAAAGCTTCCTGTCAATGATCACCCTCTTGAAGTATTTTTCTCCATACGAAGGGAGGCATGTATCTTCTACTATGGTGGCCTATGAAATTGTTAACTTCATATCTCCAAAATGAACACTTTTTCCATCATATTTTTGCGCAAAAGAAAGAGAGACTCCTTCATGATAGCCTTTAAACTTCTCCAAAAATGGGACCTAGCCGACCTGTTCATATTTTTCCCTGGAAGATTGATATTATGGTGTTTCCCTATATAATTGGAATACGGGGTCATGCCTGTCGACCCCCATGATAGCTTAAAATGATTCTTTAAGGTGTATGAGGCACAGATAGAGGATCGAGGGTTGAGTATTGGATCAACGCAGACCGTGATGGAGTACCGGATCAACGCAGACTGTGATGGAGTACTGGAAGAGGATAAGTATGCAAAAGATACAAAGGCACATGATCCTAGTGTGAATACAGGCGGTGTAACAGTAGAAATGGTAAATAACGCTCATCTGGATGGAAAATCCATCCAGTGGAGCATTTATAAATTGAGATTTGGTTTACAATGGTCACATCAAGGGTAATGATGACAAGGTAAGAAGGTCGAATTCATGAATAACTTATAGACTCGTATGAGAGTTGGGGTCATACCATATTCACGGGATTGTTAGATAATGACGTCAAGAGATGTGGTCGTTATGACCGGAACTCGTGAGTATGAAATCAACTGACATCATCAGGATCATGGTTTGACATGCATAAAGATGCAACTCGAGTCATTCGTATGGCATGATATTGAATCATGGGATTATGAAGTTTCTCTACCGGATAAATGGAAGGCATGAAATTGGTCTTGTAAGAAACACAATTACCTCGTACTTCTCAATATTTCGGGTATATAGGAATGTTTTCTTCATAAGGAAATGTAGACGAGGATTTACAAAAGTTCATGGTTAGGGAGTGTGTCATGATTTGATAGTAACCATATGTTTAATACATAATTAGTTTAGTTTCTTAATAAAATGAAAACAATGTTGAGTTTATATGTCCTAAAAATTAAATCGAGTAGCAAAACTTGAATATATGATAAGAGCTACCATCACCTTCTTACCAGTACTGAATCACCTAAGTACCATATGAGTGCAGAGTTGTGCTCAGTATCGGATGGATGCAGGGATTTTCTCAGTACCAGAATAGTGTGGACCTTATCCTTTGGTACCGGATGAGCACAGAGGCGACCATCAGTACCGAATGAATGCAGAAATGTTGTCCAATACCAGATGGACATAGAATTCCTCCCACAATACCAGATGAATGAAATTTTTTTGTCTAGTACTGGATGAACACATACTTTCTCCTTTGGTACCAGATCAACACAGAGGCGACCATCAGTACTGCATGAACACATACTTTCTCCTTCGGTACCAGATGAGCACAGAGGTGACCATCAGCACTGGATGAACATAGACTTCCTCCCATAGTAGGAGATCAATGCAGAGATGTTGTCCAGTACCGAATGATCACAGAGGAAAACATTGTAATCTGGTACCTAAGTAGAATTTGACACAGTACCTGGTGGTAGTGCTTTCTAGACTGAAAATTTTGTAGGCTTCACTTTGTAGAAGTAGTTTTCTAGTGTTTTGGAAGAGGGCCCATGATCTGATTCAACTGAAAAATCATGTAGGTGAAACAAATACCAACACTAGATGCAGGAACTCTAAGTTTGTTTCAGAATAAGGAAAAATAATTTGGTGACTGAGCTCCAAGTTCTGTGATGAGAAGGTATTCTGTAGTTGGATGACCATATGTTGATATTTAGATCCCTCCTCTTTTGGAACCAGGTTGATCATTACTCTTATTTTCACTTCCTTTTTATTACAAAAATAATAATCCTAACTACTACTTTCCTGTGGATTTTTCTCGAGCCCAGATTAGTTAATGCTCATCGGTGTTTTCAATTTTAAAGAGTCTTAAAAACTTAAAGAAAACTCTATATATTGTCCCGTGGATTTTTCTCGAGCCCGGGCCAGTTCCTGCTCGTCGGTGTTTTCAATTTTTAAGAGTATGAAAAACTTAAAGAAAACTCCATATATTGTCTTGTGGATTTTTCTTGAGTCCAGGCCAGTTCCTGCTCGTTGGTATTTTCAACTTTTAGGAGTCTAAAAAAATTAAAGAAAACTCCATCTGGTAGATGTCCTCCTTATTCATTTATCTACATGAGAACACAACCAACTTTTTGTTTTTGTTAGTTACATAATATATATATATAATATAATGACACACCTATTTACAAATATGTACATAGCCAAATTAATTCACACAATCAAACTTACTGTGGTGGGTCAGTAGGAGGAGAAACCCCCTTTCTTACCAGTTGCATTTCAGAATTTTGAAGAACATTTTTGAAAAAATACTCTTTGGATAGAGGCTTATGATAAACCTTTAATCGATTTCCATTTATGACAAAGGTATTTTGATTCTCATCAATAGTTTTTATCTTTACTGAACCATTTTTATAAACTGTATCAACTTCATAGGGTCCCAACCATCTAGTAGACAAGTTACCTTTAAAAATTTTGAACCTACTATCATATAGGATGGCCTAATCACCTGACTGAAAATAATTGTTTTTGATGTACTTGTCATGCCATTTAGTGCTTTGTTCTTGTATAAGGGTGTTCCTTTGAAGAGCGTCTTGTCTGATCTCATCAATCTCATTTAATTGTAATAGCCTCTATTTCTGAGCCTCATCCAGATCCATCCCTAATTGCATGGTAGTCCTGAATGTTTTTACTTGAAATTCTATGGGAAGTATCACTTTCTTCCCATACACCAAATCATAAGGTGTATGGCATGTTTTTTTTCTCCAAGATTTTCTATAGGCCCATAAGACCTCAGGAAACCTATCAACCCAATCTTTTTGATGCAGTTGAATAGTCTTGGTAAGAATAGCCTCTATCACCTTGTTAGTTGATTCCACCTACCCATTTTATTGAGGGTGATAAGGTGAATATTTTCTATGTTTGATTATGTACTATTCAATAAGCACTTTGACCAAATTCGAGGTGAAATGGGTTCCTTGGTCTGTGACTATTTCTTGAGGTACACCGAAATGAGTAAATATTTCTTCAAAGATAAAGTATACAACATATTGTTTATTAGTAGAATATAGATCTTTAGCTTCCACCCATTTGGTCACATAATCTATGCAGAACAAGATGTACTTCTTCCTTCAAGACATAGGATTAATGGGTCCTACAAAATACAAAGCCCATTTTTCAAAAGGTTCAATTACTACCTAAGATTGGAGGGGAATCTCATCGACTGCAATAGGTTTTCCCATTATTTGTAAATCGTCACAGCTGGCCACATACTTCTTTGCATCTTTGAAAATAGTTGGCCAATAGTAGCCAGACTGTAAAATCTTGTATGCTTTGAAAATGTCCTGCATCTCATCCTCCTTAACACACCTTCTGATCACCAAATCAAGCCCAGATCGGTATAAGAAATCATCATGCCACATGTAATTGACACTTAGCTGGACAATTATTTGTTTCTCTCGAGAGGACATATTCTCAGGTAGCTTTCATGTTACAAGATAGTTGGCTACATCTGCATACCAAGGAATGTAAGTATAAATAGAAAATAGATTCTCATCCAGAAAATCATCATCTACTGGAGTATTATCACTTGCATGAATGAGTTTAGACAAGAAATCAACAACTAAATTATATTTTCTAGACCGTCAATGATGGTGATATTGAATTCTTGTAGTAATAATAACCATCTAGTCACTCTGGCATTTTTAACAGGTTTGTTCATTAAAAATCTGATGGTTGAATGGCCAGTATGTACAAAGACTTCATACCCTGTTATGTAGTGTCTAAACTTGTTAATGGCATGTACTACTGACAAAAATTCTTTTTCCGTGACAGTGTCATTTACTTCAATAGGTGAACAATTCTTGTTGACAAAGTATATAGCATAAGAAATCTTTCCTTCCCTTTGTCCTAAGATAGCCCCTAAAATGACATATGAGGCATCTATGAAAATATGAAAAGGAAGATACCAGTTTGGTCCTCTCAAAACAAGGGATTTGACTTGATCATTAGTGTAAATATGATTCATACAAGTGTTTGGGTGGATCCCTTTCATGTCAGAGTAATCCCATGAAAAAGCACCAGATTGGCCTTGAATCATTTGTATCAACTTTTGTTGTTGATTTGTTTCTAAGCTAACATTGATATACAAATATTTTCAAGGACTGATTTCAACAGCCTAAACAATTGATTCTTTCCCTTCATCTATTTGTGAAATGGTGGCTACTATAGAGGTGGAGGGGTGCCAAATTTCTTGGAATTCAGAGCTAAAGATATGTGTATATTAAGGTAAAGATTAAGAATATTCAATGCATTCTGAATCAACCAAGAATAGTCTTAAGATTTGTTCTTCAGTTTTCTCTTGAACTCCTTTTACCTATTCAAGTGTCAATGAGGGTTGAGTACAGTCCTCCTCCCCATAGGGATTCTCCAACCAAAGAGGAACTTCAGTGGCTGGTTGGGCAGGGGGGAAAAGGATAATTTTTTGACTTTGAGAGCCATTGGAAATTGTCATCTCTCCAGACCAACAACTAATAAATGCATCAGAAGTGGCCAACCAAGGTCGACCAAGTACTATTGGATGTCTTGGTTTGGAGGATTTGGGATGAATCACTAAGAAATCCACATGGTATTCCCAAGAAGCCAAGGTAACTATTATATCATCTAAACTTCCTACTGGGGTGATGACTTATTTGTCTGTGATCTCCAACAAATTTTGTGTTGGTTTTCATAGTGTGAACCAACATAACATTTATTGATTCCCCTATATCAATAAGTGTGTTTGTAAAATAAACACCGTTAATTTCTATGGTTACCACTGGGTTTCCTGGATCACTATATTTGAATGGAATTTCTGATATAAACTATGATAATTATCCAACCACCTGTATGACAGAAGGTTCCTTCCTCTTCCTCCATGGATTTTTAATGAAAATATCCCTTACAATATTAGCATAAATAGTTATATCCTTGATGGCCTAAAGTAGGGGAATCTTCACACATATATTTC
>SNQJ01S0161409.1:17644-39236 GCA_010110895.2 Picea sitchensis | reverse complement strand
TTCTATTAGTCATTTTTGGGGTTTTTATGTGTTCTGATCTCAATGGTACAGTTTGTTTTTCCATTGGAGTTGAGAAGCATCTTGTAAAAGAAATTTTGACTAATTAATCCCATAGAGCCAAGTCCATTATGGAGGCTCAAGGAGATGTAGCCCGGAGGGGGGTGAACTCCTTTATCAACTTGTTCTTGTTGTGAGTTTGATGGTTTATTTTCTGCAAGTATTGTTGCTATGTATTTATTTGAAGTACATATTTAACCATTTACAAGAACATTTACTCATACATAAACATTTAAAGGAAGAAGCATGAACTTAACACATAAGTTTATATTGCATATTTTAACACATGAAGCAAGGTCCTGTAAAGTTTATATTAATGAAGTAGGGGTGCTTGCATAGCATAACAAGTCAGCCTTCTATTTTCAGATCAGATCCAACCCTGACTCTCCCAAATTCTGAACTCACTCTAAGCAATTACTAGCTCCATTCTCGATATGACCTTGGGAGATGATCTCATGTGACCATGAGATTGTGGGTGCATCCAAAGGTGGTTTTAAATCAAACTACTTTTCGCCCCGTAATTTACCTCAAGCCTCCACATGTCCTTTCTCCAAAACCATGGTTTCGATTGCGGTCCACCCTTAACTTATTAAAGTTCACATACCTTCAATCCCCGCAATGTGACGAGACCATCGATCTCATGATATTGACAGTGTTCTTGAACAGATGGTTCATATTTGTCCTCTCAAGTTCTGTGGATCAGATCTAACCTTCCTAAATCAATGGTTGTGATTTACTTTGTGATCCGAGCTCTGAGATTTTCAAATATCAAACCTTGCTTTTCTCTATACGTCAATCATCTGGAGTCGATGATTTGTGAACACCTATCCTTCTCAATCGATGACTCTACCTCTACTTTGGGAATTTGACCTTTCAACCAGATCGATGGTTCTACGACCCCTTTCTCGGTCAAGGGTTGAGATCTCCTTCAGGTTTCTGGACTTTTGAAATATCAAGTCTCAAACTTTACTTCCCCTCGAAGTATGCAGATTATTGCCACGTGTCCTCTTGGATCAGACAGTTGAGGCTTACTTCGGGTCTTTACCCGGAGTCCACAATATTACTCCACGTCCTTTCTGAATCAGACGACCCACATTCACTTCGGACGATCTAACGCTTGAGATTTTCTTTGGATGATCTGACGGTCGAGAATTTATTTCGGCTCTCCGTCTCTCTGGGCTTCGAGAATTTAAAATATCAAACTGAAAATATTGAAGTGATTTCTCCAGAGCTCACGATTCATTGTCATGTATCCCTCTAGATCTAACAATTGAAATTTACTTTGACTCTCTGGCTCTCTGGACTTCAGGTATTTCAAATCTCAAACTGAAACTCTTGAAGTGATATTTTTTCATAGTGTAACCTACTCACATGTTTAGACCTAAAACAAATGATGTTCCTTTGATCAATATCTTAGATCAACGACTCGATATGTCTACGATGCATATTTGCCTTGGATTAAATCCAACGTCTCTCCATCTTTTCTTATCCTATCCTTCCACTTAATTTAATCCAATGAATGACGAAGATTCATACGATTGAGATCTCAGATATTTTAGCTTATCTTGTCCTTCCACTCAAAAGTGATCCAACAGTCGTTGTCTCTCTTCCTCCTGAGTTTCTGATCTCTTTGAATTATAAGGTTTTCGAAGCATTCAAGGATATCGACCTTTGCTATCTCTTCTAATATTTCTCGTCTTCTTCTCTATTGAGGTTTGGTTCACTGTTGTTCTTGCCATCAATGACAAGCACACTCTTCTTGTAAACATGCCAACAATGTTTCACCTTTATATAGAGAATTCTATGAATGCCTTGAATCTTCTCGGAGAAGTTTCTTTGGCTGCGATTAATGTGTTGAATCTTGTCAAGTACGCTTCATTTAATTCTGTTAATTCTCTGATTCACGCATTTTTTCCCTAACGATTGTTTTTCACTTTTCTGACCATTTGGCCCGTTTCCGATGTGTTGAACATTTTGAATGCACCATGCATTTATGTTGTGATTTTTCCTTAGTGCACGATGTTTTTCTTTTTGTCAACCATATGTCATGCACAAACATTTTTCTTTTTGTCGTGTTGAGTCCACTATCACTCCACATAATATTTCCCAGTATTTTTGTATTTTCTATTTTTGTATTTCTTTTTTCTTCTTTTTCTCCTTTTTTTATTTCTTTTTATTATTTTTTATTCCTAAACTCTTATATAATACACTATATACATGCATTTCTCACTTTCTTGTAAATTTTAAGCATTAGGAGGTCGACTGTCCCTCTAAAGTTTCATTTGACTCTCGTTGATCATTCCTTTCAGTTTTGTTCCTGCCATATACTTTATTTGTACAGATCCCCCATCTCTGACAATCCTGACTTCATAGGGTGCTAGCCAATGAATTCTAAATTTACCAAGATGTTGGAAAACTTTAATGTCATAGAGAAAGACTAGGTCTCCTTTCTTGAAACTCTTGTTCTTAATATGTTTGTCATGCTAGGATTTGTCTCTTGCTTTTTGTACTTTTTGGCAAAATCCTTCCATAATCCCATGATCTTCCATATCCATTAGATTATTTAACCTTTTTGCTACTATGCCTCTTTTTGTCATGTTTGTAATTCTTGCTACGCGCAGACTGGGTACCAAAAATTCCAATGGAACCATAGATTTCTGTCCATACACCAATATGAATGGTGTATGTCCTATCAACTTCTTACATGTATTCATGTATGCCTATAGTATTGCTGATATTTTCAAATCCCAGTCATCCTTGTTGACATTGTAGATCTTTTTCAGAGCATTTTCCAAAATCTTATTGAAATCTTCTACTATTCCATTTTCCCGAGGATGGTATGGTGTACTCTTCTAGTGATAGAATTAAAACTCCTTAGTCATAGCCCTAATAGTATTGTTGATAAAGTGAGCACCTTGGTCACTCATCAAAATTCCTGGACATCAAAATATGGTGATCACTTTCTCAAACAAGAAGTTTGTTGTTGTCTCTTCCCTACAGTATTTGACTGGTGCTGCTTCTTCCCATCTTGTTAAGTATTATGTCGCAGTAATGATATATCTAGATCTTAATATTTTTGTTGGTGGAAGGATTGGTCCAATAAAGTCTATTTCCGATTTTTCAAATACCTGCAAAGTTACTTTTGGTATTAGGGGCATCTCATCCCTTCTGTTGGGTTTTCCAACCCTCTGACAAACATGACATTTCTAGAAATATTCCTTGACATCTCTATGAATTGTTGGCCACCATAAACCTTCATGCAATACCTTTTGTGTGGTATATTTTCCTGCATAATGTCCTCCATCTATACCTTCATGAGATTCTTCCAAAATTCTAGGTCTTTGATGCTTTAATACAGACAATCTCAAAATATTATTTACACCCATGTTATATAAGTGTCATGCAATAAGTTGATAGTCTGCATCTCTGAATTCCATATTTTTCTTCTATGCAGTGATAAAATCTTGTGGCACAATCTATGTACTTAAGTATTCAATAATATCAAAAAAGTATTCATCAGCTACATGTACTGAAAATAACTGCGCATCAGGGAAGTTGTATTTCAAGTTAGTAGGTTCTTCTCCATTAGTTACCCTTGACAGGTGATCATGTCCTGCATTTAGCTTCCCTAGTTTGACTATCACTTCAAAATTAAATTCCTGAAATAACAATAGCCATCTACAGATCCTCCCCCCCAACACTAGCTTGTTAACTAGATATTTGAGGGCAGAATGTTATGTGAACATCTTAAAGTGTTTACCCTATAAGTAGTGCCTAAATTTCTGAAGTGTATAGACCATGTCTAGGCCTTCTCTTTCTATGGTTTTGTAATTATGTTATGATTTTGACAATTTTCTTCTTGCAAAGGATATATGATGGTCTAAATCCCCTGCTCTTGGCTATGTCAGAATTGCTCCAAGTGATATGGTTGATGCATCTACATGCACATGAAATCTTTTTTCCCAATATGGGAATACTAGGATAGGTGTTGTGACCATTTTTTATTTTAAGGTGTGCAATTATTGTTTATAGTTCTCATTCCACTGAAATATGATATCCTTCTTTAGCATTTTTTCCATTGGCATGGTAATATGTGCATACCCTTTTATAAATTTCCTGTAATATGTTGTATTTCCTAGTGTTTCTCTCAAATGGTGCACTCATTTTGGTGGTGGTAAATTTACAATGATCACAATCTTAGCAGGATCTACTAGAAAAACTTGTTTACACACTATATGGCCCAACAATATTCCAAAAGGTGTCCCAAAAATGTATTTCTTGATATTCAATTATATCTGGCATTGCCTGCATCTTTCCAACATTAGCCTTAACATTTCTACATGATCCTTTAACAAAATGTATACAGTTCATTCATCCAAATATACTTCTAAAAACTGATGTATGAATTCCTTAAAAGTAGCTATGAATACTCTTGAAAATATGGTTGGTGAATTATTCAACCCAAATGGAATGACTGTATACTGGTAGGATCCCCATTTTCTGGTAAAAGTAGTCTTATACCTACCTTCTGAAGCTATTTTTATCTAATGGTATCCTAAGAATCCATCTGTAAATGAATATTCTTCCTAGCCTCCCACATTCTCTAGGATCTCATCTATGAAAGGGGAAGGAAAAGGATCATGTAATCAAGCATCATTAAGTTTTCTCAAATCTATACAACTCCTTATCCCCCCTTGTTTCTATTCAGATTCCTTATCCATTCATATTCCTCCACTGGTTCTATCATACCAACTTCCAACATTCTATCAATTTCTTCTTATATATTGGATTCAATCTATAAGGTCTCTTCCTGACAGGCCTTTCCTCAGTTTTGAGAGGTATTTTCATCTCTCCTATCTCTCCTGATATTCCTTTCATATATGTAAAGGTTGTTGGGAACATGTCAATGTATTCGTGCAGTAGCTCTATTATTCTTTCTATTGTTTTTTAATTCCAATAGTCTCCAATACTTTCCATTTTGGGATTGTAGATGTCCCAATGTTTACTTTCTTCACTTTGATTCATGCAACAAATACTTCTGACTCTAGATATGGACCTTCCACCTCTCTCTTTCTCCTTCAATTTCTGTAATTTGAATGTTGTGTGGGTAATCTTCATCTAGTACTTCCTCTTCAACATGATAGCATGAAAGTAGTTCTTTGACTATCTGTTTATTTTGTTTTTGATATTGTGTTATGATTTCAACCTCTAGTTCATTAATAAATATCACACCTCTTATTTTCTTCAACGTTTAATCAATGTTGGTGTTCTCATGTTCAAATGAGAAGGTTACTACAAAGTTCTATTGTAAGGTTGTCCATTCTGTAGTGCCTCTGCACATCTCTTGGTCTACATACCAATTCTCTGGGATTCATTCAAATCTTTGGATGAAGTGATGAGGCCATTTTTATGGGGGTTTCATCCTCCATTGTGTTATGCACTTCTCCAAATATTTTGCTGGTGTTCCTTGCCCATCATACTTTTTCATTTTATTTCTCCCTTGTTCTGCACCAAATCTAATGCACAATAATCGCTTACATTGGTGGCAGTCCTTAATTGTTTCTTTGTGAGAACCCCACCATATTGGGGATAATATCCTTTGATTCTCTAACACTTATTCTTCATATTTTGTCATAAATTCCTCTAAGTCATTTACCCATGAACATTGTCTCTTATCTATGTACCAACCCATCTTACTGTGTAGTCTATTCTTGTGCATCTTCTTGTGGAAACTTCATGTAATCATTATTCCCAATTCTCCAAACTTGTATCTAAGTCAGAAGCACATGATATGATGCTTCTCCAACTGAGTACCCCATCTACAGTTGGGTTAACATAATATTCTTCATGCGTGGTGGTTCTATACAACTTGTTTATTTCCTCTAAATCTAAGAAAGTGGGTTCTACAAACCTTTCTCCTTCTTAAGGGTCTAATGGTGCAATGAATCTATATTCACATTATTCAAATATCATTTTCTTTGTATTCAATTTGATTATGGCATGGCTATAAAATTACCAATCCAATCCAAGTAATGTTGGATAAGGTGTTGTGCCATCTACTATATTTATTACTTCAAAGTCTGCCATAGTGTGCATTCCATCCAAATCTATTGTCACACCTTTAAGCCTTCCAATTGGTAACACTATGTGTTGGTTTTCTAATTCCAGTTGGATATGTGAATAGCCTAATGTGGGATCTCCTATACATTTACATGTATTCTTGGGTAAAATGATTACTTTAGATCCTAAGTCCAGTATAATATCCCCTATATTGAAATCCCCAATATTAGCATTAAGTATGAATTCCCTACTTGTCCTCCTTCTTGTATGGAGGTGATTGACTATTTTCTGATCTAATTTAACCTCTAACTCTATGTTACATATTTCTAGTAGATTTTGTTAGATTTTGACAGATGATGGATCCTTTAATAACTTAACACAGGATTGCAGAATTTTTTTTATGTTACTTGCTCTACAGGTTGTGCTTCACCGATGTGATCCATTGAAGAGGGCATTTCATCCATAGGTGCATTCTGAGTTTGTTGTGCGGATGATGTAGATGCAACATTCTACTTGAGAAACTCTTTTCTTTCTTCCTTGAATTTTTCCTTTTCTTCTCGCACATCAAACTGTTTCTGTGGTTCTGTATCCTCTTCACCCATTGGTGTTGCGTTGGATCTTGTCTTACTGCGTCAGTTACTATCTTATATCCTCCACACATGACTATATTGATTTTTCTTCCATCATCCTTGGTTTGTGTAGAAATCCACTGTACATTCTAGTTGTTTTGGTTCCTTTTTTCTTAGATCTTCCCCAAGAGTGTTGTACAATATTCTGTATCATGGTCTACTACGCGATAGTACATGGATGTCGTTGGTGGAAGTGGACATTCACTTGTATAATGTCTTGGATGTTGGTAGTTATGGAACACTACTGAACCTCTTCTTCATCCAAATCCTCCTCTACCTCGTTCTCTGCCTCTGTATCCATCTCAATCTCCTTGCAGTGCATTATACTGAGGTACCTTGTTATACTCTGTGGGGTTATATTGTGGTTGCGCATTATTGTACTACAGTTGCACAATGTTATATTGTTGTTTCTCACTATTTTATGGAGGTGGTACCTATTTGAACTGAGGTGAAACTTTCCATGTAATCACGTATGCTTGTACCCTATAAGTATCTGAATTTATTTGTCTCATCAGCTCCATCATTCTACAATATTTATCATCATGGCCCACTGACTTGCAAAAATTGTAGTATGATATTTTGGGTACTGTATGATACTTCTACATCATTGGAAAATGATATGGATCATGCCCATGCATTTTACATATCTCACACCATGGTTGATCTAGATGGATATCGGTGGCCACCCACCTTCTCCAATTGGCTCAAAACAATTTTCTGACAATTTTGGCAACTTACTATTTTTAGCAGTTTTAACTTTTGGGGCCATTTTGAGGGCCTAAATGAAGGTTTTTCCGTATCGAGATCCTCAATGATAGCCAAAATCATGACTGAACCCCCCAAATGAATCTCCCCAATGATACCTTTCCAACAGGCTATCACATGCCTAAAACGGATATTGTATGCAAAAGTTATGACCCTAGGAAGTTGATGTACTAACTTACCCAAACGGGGCCCACATGACTTTTGGCGCTTCATCACCTAGGGTTAAGTTTTTTTACGCCTAGGGTTTTTGGAATTCTTGATTATTTTAAAAATGCCTTTAGAGCCTCATTGTAACCTTCTTATGGTGAATGCGCACTGTCATCGCATCTCTTCTCAAAGATAAGCCACCACCATTCCAACAAGCTTGTTTCCGCTGCATTTTATAGTTTCAACTTATTTCGTTATTGAATAGAAAACCATTTTTACTATATCTCTATTATTTTTTGTTAAGAACCTATTAATAATCTCTATTCATTTTTTTCTTCTCATAAAATCCAGATCAGTGGTATTAGAGAGGTCTGCTCCATGTCGTCTTAATGCATGTCCCCAACGAGGTCGGAGTACAAAGAGTTGGGTCTCTAGCTTGTTTCTCTTGAAGACAAAATTTCTTGCATGCCCAAGAGACCTCCCATGGTAAGAGAAAATAAATATGAATGGAAAGGATATCCTTTCAAAATGTTGATTGAGGAAGCCCTCATGCAACAGAGGAACTAGATGATGGATAGTTTCGTGCAAATCCTTCGGCAACTACCAACAAGCGACACATCTTCTTCGAACAGAGGCGCCACCCCCTTCAAGGTACAAATAAACTTTGATATTCCTATATTTGAAGGTCAGGTAGACACAGATACCATAGACAAGTGGTTGAATCTACTAGAAGGGTATTTTTATGTTCATAAATTTTCGAATAGGGAAAAGATTACTTTTGCGCTCCTCAAAGTCATTCCCCATGTCAATGATTGGTGGGAAACTTTCTATGAGAAAAAGGAAACAGAGGAAATATCATTATTTTAAGTCACGACCACCTGGGAATCCTTCAGGTATTCTATTAAGGAACAATACTACCCTTTCGGAAGTTATGACGACCTGTATACCAAATGGACCACACTGCGGCAAGAAAGAGACCAAGTAGTGCCAGACTTCACAAATATCTTCCATACCTTGTGCACCAAGTTGGGTATCAAAGATTCAGAGTGATATCTAGTGCTTAAGTATCATGGTACTCTGCATAGATACATCTAGACTAAAATGGAATTTCTAGACATCTCCTGCTTGGGCCGGGCCTACCGATATTCCGTCAAAATCGAGCAGAAGCTCAAACAAAAGACGTGACAATTTGGGCCTAGGAACCTCTCACAACAAAATCCAGGAAAGGGTGGCCCCATCCCATTGAACAAAGGATAGAGTAGAGATGGACAATATCATGACAACCAGTACAAGCCGCAAGCAAATAAGGACACTGGAAAGACAAAGAAAGATACCAGGAAGTGGCGCAACTTCCATAAGAGCCCTTGGCAGAACACTGTTGACTTCTGCTCAAAGAATTCATTGGTGGATGAAGTGAAAGCCTCTGAATCAGATGCAGATTCTGACTTTGAGACAGAACTAGAAAGGGGAAGAAGGATCATTGATGTGGAACCCAGTGCCACCGTTGCTACCACCAAGCTCCAGCCTGGTGAACCAGACGAGCCAGAAGAAGGAGAGCGCCTCTTCCATTCATAGATGTGGGTAAAAGGCACCCCAATTCACTTCATCATTGATAGCGGTAGACAAAAGAACCTCATCTCAGAAGAGGTCGTCAAGTGGTTGGCCCTACCAACAATGTCGCACCCACAACCCTACACCATTGAATGGCTCTGCCAAGGAAGCGATCTCCGCATTAGCCAACAGTGTCGATTGTCATATGACATAAAGCCCTTCAAAGATGAGGTATTGTGTGATGTTGCTCCTCTCAAAGTTTGTGATGTTATTTTGGGCCAACCTTATTTATGGAAATGTCATGTTGTATATGAGTCTAGGCCTCGTACTATTATTATTACTTTGAACATGAAATTGTACAGGATACCTGAGGCAGTCCCACCTAGTGTTATTTCCTTGATCTCTGCTAAGCAATGAAGGAAGGTCATCTCTCATATGGGGAAGTTTGTCTTCTTCGTGATTCTCTCTCAGAATAAGAAAAAGATCGCAGCCACATCTAGGG
Source organism: Picea sitchensis (assembly GCA_010110895.2). NCBI lineage: Eukaryota > Viridiplantae > Streptophyta > Pinopsida > Pinales > Pinaceae > Picea > Picea sitchensis. Next base: position 29,525 of record SNQJ01S0161409.1, on the reverse strand, counting down.
TCTCTGCAGCCGACCTCTCCACACAACAAAAGCAGGTAGATAAGGTCATCAAAGAATACTCAGATATCTTCTCCTCACCTACAGAGGTACCTCTACACTTCCAAGTCAAGAACCCCATTGATCTGACCCCCAGTGCACCGCTACCCAATGGGCCAGTCTATCATCGCTCTTTGTTAGAGAATGAGGAGATCAAGTGACAGATCCAAGAAATGCTCCACAAGGAGCACATATTCCCCATCTCATCACCTTTCAAGAGCCCAATCGTGCTGGTACAGAAGAAAGATGGAACCTAGCAAGTCTGTATTAATTATCGGGCTTTGAATAAAATCATTGTCAGAAATCTTTACCCAATTCCCCAAATCGATGACCTCCTTGATCAACTCATGGGGCCCAAATAATTCAGTAAAATTGATCTGAAGTTTGGCTACCACCAGGTCTCGATAGAACAAACAGATGTATGGAAGACTGCATTCAAGTCAAAGGAAGGAATTTTTGAATGGTTGGTCATGCCCTTTGGTTTGAAAAATGCTCCAGCCACTTTCATGAGGATGATGGACAATATCCTGCGACCATTCACCAATACTTCTATAGTGGTGTATCTAGATAACATTCTAATTTACAACAAGACTTGGGTCGAACACTTGTAGCATATTCAGCAGGTTCTGCACACCCTACGGCAGCACAAGCTATATGCCAACCTGGAAAAATGCTCCTTCGGCATCGACAAGGTCCATTACTTGGGCTACATCATTGATCAGCATGGCATACATGTGGATCTAGCTAAGATCCAAGTCATCCATGACTAGCTAGCCCCAACAACACTCACTGAGCTTCGGAGCTTCTTGGGACGTGCTAATTTATACCGTAGGTTCGTGTTGGGTTTCTCTCATATTGCATGGGTCCTTAGCCAAATAAATAGGGGTGGTGGTAAGGAAAAACTTGTGTGGGGCTGGTCCCAACAACAAACATTCGATGATTTGAAGCAACACTTATGCTCAGCCCCAATACTTTCACTACCATACCTGCAACACCCCTTTGAGATCAAGATAGATGCTTCAGACTATGTTGTGGGCATCGTTCTCACTCAGCATGGCCACCCCATGGCCTATCATAGTGAGACACTGTTAGATACTATCCGTAAGTACCCTACTTATGACAAAGAAATGTACTCCATTGTGTAAGCATGCCGCCAATGGAGACATTACATTCTTGGGAAGGAGATAGTCATCCACACTGATCATAAGCCACTACAGTTCATGCAGACACAGGGAAAATTGTAGAATGACTGCCATCAAAAGTGGTCCACATACTTGCAGTAATTCCACCTCAACATCAAGTATAAAATAGGAAACACCAATCATGTCGTTGATTGCCTCAGCAGACCGCTAGTTGCGGCACTCACCACAGTGCTAGAATCTTGCAGACATGAGACATCTGGATGGCCCCAACTCTATGACATAGATCCTGACTTCGCCACCACCTACCAAATGTTGGGTGCAAATGCAGTTGTTGATAATTTCCATCTTCAGGATGGGTTGTTGTGTTGTCTGGGCCATATCTTTATTCCATCAAGTGAGCGAGCAAAGCTGATATGGGAAGCCCACTACAATCAGATGGCAGGACACTTCAACATCGAAAAGACAGTGGCGAGGCTACAGATACATTTCTACTGGTTGAAACTTCGATAGGAGGTCGAAAAGTATATCAGGTCCTGCACTGCCTATGCTATTGCCAAACTGACCACTAAGAAACAGGGTCTATACACCCCACTTCCTACTCCTAACAGGCCATGGGAATCCATCTCAATGGACTACATGTTGGGCCTCCCATCCACCAAGCAGGGAAATGACTGTGTTTGTGTGGTTGTTGGTCGCTTTTCTAAGATGGTGATTCTGGTTGCCTGCAAGAAGACCATCACATCAGATGCCATTGCCAAGCTCTTCTTTGAACAAGTCTGGGTACATTTTGGAGTCCCACAAACCATTGTATCAGATCGAGATAGTCAGTTTATCATCACATTCTAGTCGAGCCTCTGGTCACTGCTAGACACCAAGCTCATCAAATCCATGGCCTTCCACCCCCAGACAGATGTCCAAACCGAGGTTGTAAATTGAATGATTGTGCATATCCTTTGCATGTATAATTCAAAGCACCCTCGCACATGGCATGAGATCTTTCCCTATGTCCAACATAGCTACAAACGAGCCTTGCATATCTCAACCAGCCACAGCCCCTTTTAAGTGGTGTTGGGATTCCAATGATTGGGTCCCATAGATGTTTCACTTCCCCTTGCAGTCACCTCGACTGACTCATCTCCTGCTCCAACTGAAGCTGACAAAGCCACCTGGTTCATTGAGTGGATCCAACACATCCGCCAACAGGTTCAGGATATCCTACAGAAGTCCAATGACAAGTTCAAACAACGCCATGATCAACATCAGGTATTGCATAAGTTTCAGGTGGGAAACAAAGTTTGGTTTCACTTGCAGAAAGAATGCCTTATAGGACCCCATCGAAAGCTTCACCCACTCCATTATGGACCATATACTATCACCAAGTTTGTGGTGGATAATTCCTTTGAGCTCAACATTCCTCCTTTCCTTGGCCTACACCCAGTGTTCAATGTGGATCTCCTTTGCCCTTATTTCCTATCATTATTGGACACCTCAGAAGTAGCAGAACAATTGACATGAATAGATCTCAACCCCGACTGCATACAAAAAGCATCCAATGATTAGATGGTGGACAGAAATATCAAGGGCACTCGACAATAAAGGATCCATCTTTATCGAGTCGTCAAAGTAGGGCAGCTCCTGCACTAAGGCAAGTGGCTCACCCAGGGCCAAATTCAGCAAAAATTTCCTCATCTAATGTGGGACCTCAACGTAATGGAAACCATTTCTTCCTAAGGAGGAAGTATTGATCTAGATGGATATTGGTGGCCTCCCACCTTTTCCAACTGGCTCAAAATAGTTTTCTGACAATTTTGGCAATTTACTATTTTTAGCAGTTTTAACTTCTAGGGCAATTTTGAGGGCCTAAATGAAGGTTTTTCGATATCAAGATCCTCAATGATAGCCAAAGGCATGATTTCTCCCCCAAAATTATTCTCCTCAACGATAACTTTCCAATGGGCTATCACATGCCTAAAATGGAGATCGTATGCAAAAGTCACGACCCCGGGAAGTTGATGTACTAACTTACCCAAACGGGGCCCACATGACTTTTGGTGCTTCATCTCCCAGGGTTAGGTTTTTGGATGCCTAGGGTTTTTTGCATTCTTTCTTATTGTAAAAATTCCTTCAGAGCCTCATTGTAACCTTCTTCTGACGAATGCGTGCTGTCGTCACGTCTCTTCTCATAGATAAGCCACCACCATTCCAACAAGCTTGTTTCCGCTGCATTTTATAGTTTCAGCTTATTTCATTATTGAATAGAAAACCAGTTTTACTGTATCTCTGTTATTTTGTGTTAAGAAGCTATTAGTAATCTGTGTTCATTTCGTTCTGCTCATAAAATCTGGATCAATGGTCCTCCTGTTGGAAAAGGGTTTGGTACTCATGTTTCCATGTACTACGTGAAATTTGGACATTCATTCTTGTGGCATCCTTCTGTCCTGCATGTGGTACACCAAACAACTTCTCTTTTCTCTTTTCCTTTATTTCAGTTAAGTTGAAATGTGAGGTTCTTTATATCCTCCTTCAGCTCCTCTATTGATGTACTTGTCTTTTGATACTGGTTTCCTTCTAGTTGTAAGGCTGCCTGCAGAGCCTCTACCTGAGTTTGGAACTTTTGTTGTCTTAATGGGTATTTAAAATGTGGCATTAGAGAGTTCACAAATAAATGCATATGTTTCATGTCATTAATTGCATAATTCAACTTACCTTTCATTCATTTAAACCTCTGATCAATTTCCCAAATAGACTCAACTGGTTTTTTCATGATTTCAATCATCTCATTCATATACTGATCTTCTGAGCTAGGCTTTTGAAATTCATTTATTAGTAGTATTTTCATGTATGCAATCATCCTTGTTGTTCCTAGTGGACTATTTACATCTAGTATGATATACCAATCCAGTGCATGGTCTCTTAAAGTGATAGCTAACTGTGCAAGTTTTGTATCCTCATATGTTATATGCTTTTCTTCCCAAATCTTCTTGCAGATGAATAAGTGTTTTTCAGCGTCCTCTGATGTCTCTCCCCGAAATTCCGGTAACCTGATCATGGGATCATGTCCTGCCATTCTAAATGGTGTTGAACTAATACCTCTACATGATGTATGTATCTGACTAATACTTCCTGAACTATCTCCCCTAGTTGATGCTCCTTAACTAGATCCTTGTCCTGTCATTCCTCTGCCACTAAAATTTAGTTGTCTAGACGCTGGAGTTCTTTCTGGTGTACTAGTCGCACATGGGGCTATAGGTTCCACACTGACATGGATCTGGATTGTAGTTATGCCTTATGTTCCTTCCCTTATGTTTTGGAATAATTCCCCTATGGGAAGGTGAATATCCCCTTGGATTCTAGAACCCTAATACCAAGACAGAAAGATACAAATGGACACTAACATCCCTCTGAGATTTGTCTAACTATCCAAAAAGAGAGACAGAGAAAAAGGTGATCGTACCTATTTATGATGTTTTTCCTTGCTGCTCCAATTTGAGCTTGATGTCCAAACTCTTTCACATGACCTGATACCTACAAAACCACATACAACAAAGGGAAACAAGGAAACTCCTACTCTACCATATTGGATTAAACAAATTCATCCATAATAGAAAATCATATGTAGGATACACAAACTAGAAGGGAATAGGACAAGTATATTGATGAGAAATTGAAATACACACTTACAATCATGGATGGTATTGCAACAGCTTCTCCAAATCCTCCTCGTCGAACCCCTTGCTCGAATGATCCACAATCAGAATGAAAATACTTTTGTTGATTATTTTTTTCCTTGTCTCTTCTAGAATCAAAGGTTTGATACCTAAAAGCTTCTCCAAGTCCTCCTCATCCAACCCCTTTCTTGAAATATCCATGATTAGAATGACAATATTTTTTCTTATTGTTTTTCCCCTTGTCTCTTCCAGAATCAAAGGTTTGATACCTGAAAGATTCTCCCTTTTCACCCTTGGAAAGGCCTCCTTGTATAGGCTTGGGAGGCTCAACCACCATGAGTAGATTTGGGGATTAGTTGAGGATATGAATCCTTTAGGTTAGGATATAATCCTAGGATAGTGCCATAGGATAACATTCGATCCAAACCAATCTCATCTCCAATAGCTGGCCCTCACAAAGAGGTAGGATTCTCAAAATTTTCCTCTAACCAAGATCGAAGCTCCCCTATAGTTAGAGACATAATTTATCCTATATCAACGTTCCCTAAAAAAGGTAAATGGGGATTTTATATATGAGGTATCTCTCCCTAAGCATGGCTAGGGGGGGTGACCCTTCAAAAATTCCCAAACAATGGTTGATTTTTCAAGTAAAAAGTGTGTTTCTCACCTTGAAATGATGGGTTTCTTCCTCCAATATGACTTAGGGATAATGGAAAATGTTCTTTGATGGTTTCAAGGGGTTAAAATACATATAAACACATATAAAATTGCATGTGTCACTTAGTAATGTGCATACGGCACTTGATGACACTTGTGACACTTACCAAGGTGCATATGACACTTTTACAACACTTGCGACACTGAGGGTGAGGTACTTAAGTGTGGAAATTTGATGTGTAACAGAATGCCCCCTAACTTTTGAGGTCAGAAGATAAAATTATGTCTTAAACACTTTAAAATTCTTCAATGCAAAGGTGTGGAGTTGGAGAACCTGTTAGAATCTGCAGACAACCATCAAACAATGTTAATAGAAAATCCATTTCGGAGGCAGGCATACCTATGCTCAGAGTATAAATGAATACAAGTATGGTTGCCAATAAATACATCGTGGATCCATGATGACACTGATTAAGGATATGGAAACTAGTGATACAATGTGGATCCATATATCCATGACATGAAATGATCGTAGCCATGAAAAATACACAGTGGATCTATGAGATGATAAAACATAGCCACCGACCAATACAATGTGGATATATGTGATAGTATATATGTATCAGTATGCTCAAATGATAGCCTTCCCAGCCTGGGTAAAGCAGATAATAGATTGAATTCTCAACCTAAGGTCTTCATCCCAATCCTGATGTGGTACTAATCTATCCATGTGAATAAATGATTTGATGTCAAACATGGTAGAAACCACTTGATTACCGGTCATTAATGTATATCATTAAGAAGTGTGAGGGAAATCACCAATGATGTAAATGATTCCCAAGGTACCCTACTACATTCCAATGAATGTGAATAAATGAGATGAGGTCAAACATTCGTAGAATCATCTGATCATAGGTCAATGATGTAAACCTATTGTCAAAGGCAAGAAGGCCTGCGATTGAGGCATGTCGGTCCCAAGGTACTAATTGGTCTCTAAGTCTGATTCTCGGATGATGTGTTGAATTCAAACAGAAAATACTCATCAAATGAGGGCCTTGATGTATCCCCCATCATCAAAACAAAACTGACATAGAAAATTGATGAGATATAACAAATGAATCATAGACTGACACATGAAATGGAAACTGGAAATATTGCAGATGGATGGTTTGAAGTGAAACTTCCCTTGAACATGATGAGGCACGACAACTGGCTTGGCATCATTGACTCGATGAGTACCAATAATGTAGTGTGATGACAATAAGAGAACTCTTCGGCTATACGAAAAAGTATGGCGACACATGGAATTGGTATGACTCAGAGACAAGAAGATTACCCAACTGTAAGATGAGATGCAAACAGGTGCCATGTTCAAGGGCAACAAAAGATGCCATAAAGGATTCTAAAAAACTTGACCCACTTCCTTCAATTTTCCCCCCACCCAGATAGATAAGTACCTATTTTTCATTTAACGAGATCGAGGAGGGTAACACATGCTCGATATAACTCACCTTTGGTAAGTTACTCTTCCTTTATTTAACGAGCTAGAAGAAGTAAGGGTTCGTTCCCATATGGGTCCTTCAATGTGTTGTTTAGCAAGTCTAAAGAAGGAAACATTGGTGGTTTTTCATGTTTAGAGAGTCTGAAAAGAACCTAAAGGTGTCTCCAGGGTTGTCCTTTTTCATAATTTTAGTCTTTGAGGTCTGAAAAAGAGATAAATTGTTACTCGAAAGATGCCCTTTCAAACCTTTTATCAAGTGTGAAAGGAAAGAAGAGCACTCGAAAATATTTTCATGTTTAGAGAGTCTGAAAAGAGCTTAAAGGAAACTCTAGGGAGTTCCTTTTTCGTATAACCTTTACGAGTCCGAAAAAGTGATAAAAGTATACTCGATCACATTCTCATGTATTTACGAGCATAAGAAAGAACATAGATTAAGCTCGGGAATGGTTTCATTTTTACACAAACTTGAAACAAAATTAAATTATGCTTGTAATTTTCCAACGTGATTTCCAAAGGTTTTCAGGGACACCCATGGATGGTTGGTACTCTTCCCCCATCTTGAAAAGCTAGTGGCTTAACTCCAGCCTTTGATAATCAAAGGCTAGAGACATGCCCCCCCAAGATTCATTTCATTCGTCGACGCCGATATTGTCACCGATTTCTATACCAGATGAGGAAAAAGATCAACAGACTAAGGCGATTGAAAGGAAGGTTCAAATATGAGACCTAACGAAAGAATTGAATTGACATCTACAAGATCTAGTTAAATACTCGACTCGATATCTACAAGATCTAGTTAAAAGACTTGACTTTATAGGAGAGGTGACTTTTTCATTTTTTAACGAGATTGACACATTAAAATAAATATGCTCAAGACCTTTGTTTCATTTTTTAACGAGCTTGCAATAGAGAAGAAAAAATATGCTCAATACCTCTCCTTGATCATGGATCCCAAGAGGATAATTCTCTGGAAGAAATACATGTCAAGGGGCAAACGTCAACCATTGCTTCTAGGAGATCTTCGTTAGATGGAAGAAAAACACTTTGGAAGGAATACATGTCAATGACCTTGATAAGGGTAGGGATATCTGGCTCTAATAGCCCTATCGAATAGATGACCATGTCAACTACCAGATCTAATTCAAGGTAAGGGATAGGTTCCCTCTTGTGTGGGGTTGAAAGCATGGGGAAGTTCATTACATAATTGACCTGCAATGTGGAATACATAGTTGACATGTATGGACTGTTCAAGGAAGGTGGATGGTTGACTATCATATGAGGGTCAATGAATGAAAGTTGGTCGATCGTTACTATGTTTCCATTGTGAGGGAAACATATCACTCGAAAGAGAGTGGACACCAAATATCTCATAACATAGACATAGTCTCTCTCGAGGAGTAGGTTAAAATCCAAGGGGTCATGAACTACCATCACATCGAAGTAGATCATTTTTCCTCCCAAGCTAACCAGAAATTGAGGAAGGATACCTAAAGGTTGACTAACTCTTATGTCAAAGGTTAACATATTCCGAGTTATGGGTGAAAGATGTGGGGAACCAAAATCTTTCCAATAATTCATGGATAACATGCTAATAGAATAACCTTCATCTATTATAGTGTTAGGAATATTCCTATCAGAAAACTGCATGGTGATTTGGAAAGGCACGTAAGAAGGAAGACGAGGTTAGTCAAATGATTCCAATTAATAGAAATCATCTGATTTCTTGAAGGGGGTGCCATCGAGACGGGAGGAGTGCCCCCTTGTCTGTGTGAATCAGTATTAACGAGGTAGACCTGAGAGACATCCTCACTCTTTGAATGAGGAGTGGGATCGATCGATGACGAGACTGGATTGACCACTTTGGTTTCACTCTTCAAGGGAGGAGTGGGATCGATCGATGATGGACTCAGATCGACCACTTTGGGTTCACTCTTTAGATGAAGATTGGGGTTGATCGATGATGGAACTAGATCAGTCACTTTGGTTATGGGTTCAACTGAGGATGAAACTAGATTGACCACCTAATCAAATGGACTGGTCAGGAATGGAACTAGATTGACCAATTCATCAACTAATGATGGGTTGGGAGATATCTTACGATAACCAGTTGGAAGTTGAATCTTTTCCAAAATATAATAAGCCTCATCCATACAAGGGAAAATGTGAGAGTGATGATCACATTTGCATAACACACAAGGAAATTTTATGGTTCTATTCTTCTCACCAACCTTAACATCACTAGTTGATGGGGCATTACCAACATGTCTAGCTGTTATAGAAAGATTTTCCTCACCCTATGAAATCTTGCACAGATGGCCTTCTTCCATTTCCCTATGTAGACTTTTCATCCCTTTTTTCAAATCCTGGAGATAAAATTACATTTTTTCCACATATACACAACTTGCCTACTATACAACATGCGTATATGGAAGTTTCACCACTACAACCTGCGTACATCAAGAAATGTGTCCAAAAATGAAAAATAGTGTCGGGTTTCCATGTCACGACAGGATATCAATGATCCTTGGACTTCCATATAATAGAAACATTCTGACTCAGCCCTTCAGTTCCATTGGAATGCTATAAATGGGCCAATTCTGAGCTATGGAAAAGAGGAGAAAGAATTCAACTTTGAGAGCAAAGTTACTTTGGAGGAATTATTCACTTCACATTGAGTATGCATCCCTTTGTCCTTTAAGTCTGAAAACAGTTCTCATCCCCCAAGCTCTTCCCTTATTGATTGATAAATTCATTTTCTATCTTACATGAGATTTCCTTTGGTGGAGGATTAAAGTGGTGGAGGCCCAGCTGGAAGGAAATCATTTTCTTGGTTTCGAACCATGCCGACATGGAAGTCTGTAACTTATTCATTTATGTTGATCATATCTTAATAGAAATACTCTTTTCTTGTCCAATTGATATCTTGAAAATATTTGAATTATTATTCCATGGGATTATTTGTTATGAATGTTAATGGATTATGCTATTGAATGTGCTAACATCACATATTATCACCATATGCTTTCTTTGCTTGGTTGTTGAGGACTAGTTGCAGGTGTATTGCTTTGGGTCAAGTGCTCAATGGTCGATTTCATCGAACTTATGGAAGAGGTAGGCATTTTATCTTGTCTTTCTAGAATATTTGTTTATACAACATACTTGAGAATATAGTTGATTTCTACAATAATTTCTGTCTGTTGTGTTTTACCCCTTGCCATAGAGATATTTTCCTCATAACAGAATTGGGGACCATACTGGGGAGTGAATCTTCTTTTTTTGGGGTTTGGAGTGTTTTTCTCCTTAGATTTCTCTCGTACATATTATGTTTCTTGTCTTATCATTGATTAACAACCTCTGTTCACTTTGGGTATGAGTCTTTCATGCTTCTCCTTATCCTAGTTGTGTTTTTTACACATATACGCGGGTTTTTTCTTGACAGTTGCGTATATACATGTGTTGTCCTTCTGCAAGATGCGTACATATGCTCTTTTATCTTGAACAATCGCGTACATCAAAATTTGTTTCTTTTGATGGGTTTGGTGGTTGTTGGGTAGGTTTTGATGATTTATGAGTCTTCTTGGGTCTTTGTAGTGACTGTTAAGTGTTTGTGGGATGGAAGGAAAATTGTCTTTGGTTGAATTTTTTGGCCTGTGCCTTTCTCGTCATCTTTTCATTTTGATTGTCCTTGTACATTGGGCTCGGTGTTTTTCTCCTTGGTATCCTACTTGAGTTGTCTCTTTCTATACATAGTAGAGTATTTATATATCAAGTTGTTGTTCAGTCCATGCATTTTCATTTTTATTATATCAAAAATACAAAAATATGAGGCATTTTATATTGATTGGCATTTTGATCTTTTGAGTCTTTGTCATTTATCTTAGTTCATGTAAAGAAAGATTGAATTTTTATTCAGAATTGCAGAATTGGATTGAAAATTGAATTTTAAGAAGCATATCATTCATTAAAAATTGAAGTTAGAACTTTGCATTGTTTTCATATTCATTTACTTTAGTTGTTTATTCATAACATCACTAGTTTCACGACCGCACCTTTTGAGTAAGCATGGCCAATAAAATTAATGCTATAATTTAAAATTTATTAGTAATGATTTCATTTTCTAGGGTGCACCAACTAGCCTAGGATTTAGTGCCTTGGAAGAGGATTTTGTGAGTAAACTTCTCCAGGGCTATTAAATCAACATATGTGTATGACTAAGGGAGTGGAGAAATCCACTGTATAATCGGTAGTATCAAGAGCCTCCGCTTACACCGCAGTTAAACACGAGGTCGTGTGAAGTCGATTGAAGGGATATCCCCTTGATACCTTCCTATCATCAAAGATATTTCTGGGGATCTATTCAGATCTGGGGATCTTTCTAGTTCCCTTACCTCCGTGAGAGGTGGCGCTTTCAAGGTTTCAAGATTTCCTACCCTACCCATATGGTGGATTTGACATACGAATGTTCGCTTGCACATTGGTTATACTGTGGTTTATTAGTTGCTTGACTTAGGTACCACATAGATTACTTGCAGGGGTTATTCTGTAGGTACCCTGGGTCAGATAAGGGTTGAAAAACACACATAATTTATGGAGGATTACCTCTCCGAGGGGATCTGACCGATTGGTTGTTAAGCCCACAAGGGCCCTTATAACTGATTCTTATACCTCCGATATTTAGCAGGGAGTCTCATGCCCCTCTTGGGTGAGACATACCTACTTTAGAGAGGGAGGCCCCTTTCAGTCACTTTGTAAATTCTAACCTTGTACAATATCTACTGCAAACTGATATTCAGAAAAGAACAGAAAAGATACAATGGCAAATACAAACATTACACAGAGATTTTTCACCTGGAAACCCAAACCGGGAAAACCAACAT
>SNQJ01S0161409.1:6503-17634 GCA_010110895.2 Picea sitchensis | reverse complement strand
CATACATTGTTTTACGCTGTTTACAATACAATATACATATAGGAGCCAGCGGCATCCAAAACCCTAACCCAATGACCTGGATTAGTCCAAAACCCTAATTCCTTAACCAAAAATAGAAAACCATCGGCAAAAAACCATGTGCCAAAAAACCACCTAATATCACGTGGTCCCAGAAATATGTCGCCCCGAAAATATGTTGGCCCGGCGAAAATATGTCGGCCCGAAACCGACGAAAAATATGTTGGCCCAAAAAAAAAAATTTGGGGGGCACTGCCCCCAAACCCCCGCGGGAGGGGCTCCGCCCCCCTCTAACCCCCCTGCGCGCTCGGCACAGGCGCTCAGAATATAACACATACCCAACACACTTTATCTTGTTTGTGTGCATATTGGTTGTTTGATTATTTTTGGTGTGCTCTTTGATTACTAGTTGGCCTTAGGATATTTTTTTATATCTTGAGTCTTAAGTCATCGTGGAGTCGGACCAACTTCCCCACCGATCTCGCCACTTGTTACATTTACCATTGGATTTCAAGTCTTTTCCTTCTAAAAGGCGTAGAGTTATTAGACGTGATACACACACCTCCATTAATCAGACTTGTGATTCTACAAGGATGAGTACTGAACTGATTCATCCAAATACTAGGAGCCCCTCGAATTCCACACCTACTATAGTTAATGGCACCCCTTCGACTCTTGCAACCACAATGGTTGTAGTGCCAGATGCACCTATCATCACTCATGCCTGTCCTATAGTGAATGCTCAAACTATTGTCACAAACACATTTGGGTCTCTTGGTCACTCACCGGGATATAATGTTCAATCCATCCCTATGGCCTCTAGTCCTTTTTCCTATGGTATGCTGAATTTTACTTCACAGTTTTCAAACTCCATCCGAGCTACTGGCCCTAATGCTAGCATTGGACTTGGGAGAAATCCCCCTCCTTATACCCCATTCTTGTTTGGTGGCTCTCAGATCCCTCAAATGACTCCTACTTTGGGAGGCATTCCTTCTTTTAACCCTGGGTCTAATCCTATTGCTTTTGGGTGGAGAAACCAACCTCGTGGACAAGATTTTGTGCAAGTGTCATCCTATACCCTCACCTCCTAAGTGTCGATTCTGACCAACACGTTTTTCATGAAAAATCCACCTTTATCCTCCAGATTCACACCCGGAGGAGGTCAATTTCATGCCTTGGGAAACCCCCAACCCAGAGCCACTCTGGCTAGGGGAAATTTTTATAACCCCCATTAGAACATTCCTACTGGAATGATGCCCAACCAACCTCTTATGAATCAACCTAGATGAGGGTATTACAATCTCAGACATGGCCATGGTGCTTAGCAGAACCCTGAATGGGCCATGATTCCCCAAACACAATATTTTCCAGGAGCTTGGGGTCAAATGCCACAACCCCGTCTCCCTTTTTTGGTAACACTCAATATTCCATAATTTTCTAAGTTGATGAATGACCCTGTGTGTCATGATCCTACATGGTCTCTCGTTCCCACCAAGCTTCCTTCATGCATTCTGAAATTCGAGGTAATGGTGAGGATCCTAGTGATCACATCCCCACCTTTCACATATGGTTCTCTTAGAATTCCCTTAATGACGATTCTATTCAATTAAGACTATTTCAATGCACCCTCATTGGGGTTTCCACAAAATGGTATATCGAGCTACCTAGGGGGGCATACAGGACCTTTAGTCAAATGGTGCTAGTATTCCTTAACCAATTCCAATTGTTGGTTCGTTACGATGCTGGCCTATAAATTATGTCAACCTTACACCAGGACACTGACACTCATATATTGAATCACATCCAGGAGTGGCATAGATGGAAGAGGTTGATCAAGACCTGCATACCCCCAGATTTCTTGTTAGAATGGTTCCTTAAGTCCTTGCAGCCTCCTATTTCAAAGGATGTTGCTACATCTAGGGTTACATCTGAGGAAGAAGCAATATTCAAAGCCCAATAGATAGATATTATATACAATCAGTCTTGGATGTTATACCATATTTTTCCTGATACACCGAGGTCAAACTATAACCCTATACAAAATCAAAGACCTCATGTCGATGGCATTGTAGGATCTGCCAATGTGAAATACGGAGATTCTATGACAAGCCATTTGAAAGAGTTTTCTCTAAACTAGTCTCTTGGAGGGCCAACTTCATTTGTGTCTTCCAATCCCACTCAGTCGGTGGATGTACATTCCATGCAAAATTCGACCAGCCCAAATGGTAACCAGGAACCAGGAGGGAATAAGAATAAAGGACGTAATAATAATCGTAAGGGTGGGAAAAATAATAATAAACCCAAGGAAAATGGTAATAATGAGAAGACGAATAATAATTTTGGCGAGGGCAAGAGAGAAAGGTGTAAGGTGAAATTTCCCTTTAAGCTTTGTACAAACGATCACCTTACCCATCTATGCCCCAAAATTGCAGAAGATGCAAGGCTATTATCTCTACCACTCATCGTACTGACAAATCCTTTCCCACATAACCAACACTTGGTCTCGAGCTCCTAAAACACCGAAAATGTGGGTGATGGGAGTCAAAACCCACTGCCACAATATGGTGACCATTTGTGTATCAATATGGTCAATTCTGAGGTTAATGTAGCCACCCAATCTCATGATTATAGCTCCTCATAGGCTATACCTGGTCTAGAATCTCCTCCTCCTCCTCCTTCAAAGACACCTTTACAAATTGAAAAACTAGAGCCACCACCTCGTATTATGAAAGGAGTACTCAAGTGCTCTACCCACAATCTGAATGCTAGAGCCACCCAGAATTACTCTATTTTTGAGGACCTGGGTCAAACCCCTTATGCAATGAAGGCTCTAGACGTACTCCAGACGTGTCCTTCACAAAGTAATTTCCTAGTATCTACGTTAGGAGCTCTAGATCCCAGTGGCTCGAAAGTTATCAAGTTTGGCATCATGGATTTGAAGCCTCACTTTCCTTACCATGTGGCATTCCAAATCCATGAGGGTTACTTGAAATATACCATCAAATGTGTGGTTTTTGATGAAGGCATTGCTACATGTGTGATGTCCCTGATATGTTGGAAAGCTCTCGGCTCTCGGCTCTCCGACTCTTTCTCAATCCCCGACCGTGTTGACTACTTTTGATGGTCATTCCTTCCGCCCTCATTGTATTCTTCTTGCCTTTCCGGTCTAGTTAGGTGGGAAGATGGTAGAGGTGGATTTTGAGGTGGTTGATGTGCCCCTCGATTATAAATTGTTACTAGGACGCAATTGGACTTATTCTATGACTATCATCATATCGTCCGTCTTCTGTACTCTTTGTTTTACTCATGATGGGAATATTGTGATGATTGACCAGTTATCCTTTGCGTATTCTAGCCCCAGTGCATCTGTTGGACCCTCGATCCCTGTGGTCGACAATTCTTAGTCGACAACTGAGAATATTGGTGTTAGAATTTATTCATCCCTTATGGGTACCTTCGACTTCATGGCACCGATTCACCATTTTTATGCCATGTCTATTAGGCCCGTGTCATCAGAGAGGTCCATTCCTTTCCGCACTTCATAGTTTAATGACCCTTGGATCTTATATTCCTTGAATTCATCTTGTGAAGGTCAGTCGCATGCTGGAATGGCCATGCCACTATCAGTGGTAGAGATAACGTATCAATTTGTTCTTGACTCTTCTATCGATCCCGATCCTATTACCTTGCAAATAGACGAGGAAGATCATGTTCTTAAGACCGTGTGGGCCACTTCATTTTCTTGTTCACATGACTACCTCGATGAGAATTTTCCCTTGGATGAAGCTATCATCGAATCCATGAATGGTTTCAACAAACCTTGGGATGATATGCATCATCGCTCTTATTTTCTCCTAGAGCATGCTAGAATCGAACAAGATGACTCTCGATCTACTTTGAGCGAGATAGTTGGTCACACTATATGTAACGTCCTAGCCACCCAGAATGGACCACGATACATAAGAGAACACTTTTCTCTCTCTCTATGAAACATATTTTAACATACCCAACATCCAACTGAGCTATGCCACTTAAAGTTTTCGAACTGCATGCAATTAAAACATATACACGTAGAACTCTTGTGAAAGATTTATATATAAAACATAAATAGATAAATACATTATGTAAATGAAAGGATTCATACTGAAATAAAGGTAAACATATACATGCAACATATACAAGAAATACCCATAAATATAAAGATAGTTATAACCACACATAAGATAAACCCATAAAAATACACACGTAAATGACAATGCAGCATGTAAATTTATCACACGGTTGACACTTATCTTGGTAAGAATGTTACCAAATGCATGCAAACCTTCCACAAACCTCTTAGCCTTAGACCACACTACTCATCACTCTTATCAGTGGGTCACCCCTGAGCTGGGACTAAAATCCACCCAGGTAAAGGGATTCCTAACCAGGCTAATGGCTCATAGACAATAGGAAATAATCTGTCACAGGTGCCAATTCAAACTAAAATCCTACAGTCCCTCATTCCCCACATGCATGTCCCACCCAGGAAGTGTGCCCCTTCTCTGCTCAATAGTCCTTTGGCTTCCCCACTTCCTTTTTGGGCTTCAGCAACAGGCCGGATAGGAAATCTCAGAGCCCTATAGTTGTAGTTTAGCACCTTCAGAAAGTCAATTCCCCAACAATTCTCTCACTCGGAGAGAAATTTCTTACGGTCCTGACAAGTCGCCTCTTCAATATCCCATGGGCCTAACAACCCACTTCTTCAGTCCAGCTCCAAAGCTAACCATCTACACAAACAAGTATGGCTGTGGATACAGGTTCATATACAATGATGAAGATATGAAGGATAGCTCAATGGGTGTTTGAATGCTCATGGATGATAGAATGGATGACTAAATGATGGAAGCAATCATGGGAAGAATGATGGAAGAGATGGGAAAATTCACTAAGTCCAAACTATATGTATGAATGTCCCCAACTTGACACTTGTCATGTTGGGAGCTACTTTGGCCCACTTGTCCCCAACTTTAGAACTTAGGATAAAATAATTACCCATTAAAATAATATTCCTTTTTGGCTTAAGCTCCCTAGCTTAGCCCTTTTTCCTTAACTTTAATCCCCCACCCTTTCCCTAACTAGTGCAGTTTACTCCCCCATACTCTTTTATCACAGTTGGTCTGCGCGCAGTGATGTATTTTATTTTAATGATGAGATACATACAAAAATAGGCGCACTGTCCTTTAACATCTAGGCTCTCCATCCTAATCATCACAAAACTGGCTCACCATCCTATGAAACATAGCATATACACAAAGGCTCGTTGGCCTCAATATCGCGTGTACTTAAGATGTTGTGCATGGTATCCTAGAATGTGCACACTTCATCATTTTACTGCGCAGTACATGCGTGGACTATGCCATGAAATGTGCATACAAAAAATGATATCAAACAACTCACCATATTAATTACATTTACATTTACATTACAATTGGGTTCAGCCTAGGGATATTACAATCCCCTCCCCTTATTTATGCATTGTCCTTAGTGCATTATGTACTCATACACAATGAAATTTCAAAAATACTCAAAAAGATGTGGGTATTATGTCCGCATTGCATCCTGATGCTCCCAAGTAGCGTCCTCAAGATCGTACCAGGTCAATTGGACCTTTACAATCCCTATGGATTGATTCTAGAGTTGTTTGATTTTTCAGTCCAGAATGCATACCAGATGCACTTGAAAAGCGCCTTCTTGCTCCACCTAAATCACATTCCAATCAATAACATGATTAGCATCAGGTATATATTTCTTGAGCAATGATACATGGAATACATTATGAACAAACATCATTGCAGGCAATGAAATCATATAAGCTATTGGACCAATCATTTCTAGGATTTCAAATGACCCACAATAGCGAGCTGCCAAATTTGAACAATTTGCCAACTTCGGGGAACTTCTATTGGCCTTTACTTTCAAGAATACATGGTCCAAAATTTTAAATTCCCTGTGATTTCTTCCCTTATCAACATATATTTTCTACCTATCTTGGGCATCCTTTAAATTTTTCTTTATTTTTATCATTTGCTCCTCCATTTCCCTGAGCAAATCTAGCCGAACCACTACTCTATCTGTTGGGTTATCTCGACTTACTGGTGTGTCTCACTTTATTCCATAAAGTGCCTCAAATGGGCTCATCTTCAAAGATGTTTGGTACCCATTGTTGTAAGAAAACTCTACCAAGTGTAAGTAGTCTTCCCATTTTTATGGTTTATACATCACATACATCCTCAACATATCCTCAATCACTTGATTCACCCTCTCTGTTTGACCATCTGATTATGGATGATAAGTTGTACTAAAATTCAAATTTGTTCCAAATCCATTAAATAACCCCTTCCAAATTTTTGAAGTAAATTTTGGATCTCTGTCAGACACAATTGTCTTTTGTATGCCATGCAATCTAGCAATTTATCTCATATAAACATCAACAATGTTGGCTGCCTTGTGAGTGATTAACTGGAGTAAAATGGCCAGCTTTAGTAAGTTTATCCACCACTACCATGATAGAATCATGTTGCTTGTTTGTTCTGGGCATTTTAGTGATGAAATCCATGGTTACAACTTCCCTTTTCCACTCGGGAATGGGTAATGGCTGTAGCAAACTGGCTGGGTGTCTATGCTCAACCTTTACCTTTGGACATTCCAAACATTTGGCAGTTAAATCAACAACCTCTTTCTTCGTGCCTGTCCAATAATATTGGCTCTTTACAGCTGCAATAGTTTTCTGATAACCTGGGTGCCCAACATAAGGTACATTATGCATTTCTCCCAATATCAAATTTTTCAACTCCTGGGAATTTGGTACATAAATTTATCCCCTGTACATGAGAATTTCCTCGTTATCTAGCTTGTATTCTTCAATTTTCTACTGCAAATTACCTTGCTGTAATTTTTCCACTAATTCCTTGTATAGCAAATCTAATTTTGCAGCCTCTAAAATTATGGGTTTCAAATATGATTGGTACATGCTAATGGTTGTAACATGCATTTCATGCACTCTTCTACTGAGTGTATCAACCACTTTGTTCTCTTTCCCCTTGATATGATTTATATCAAAGTCATATTCACTTAGAAATTATAAACATCTGCTTTGCCTAACATTTAGAGTTGGTTGATCAAATAAATCTTTCAGACTGTTGTGATCTATCCTGAGCTCAAACCTTTTCCCCATGAGGAAGTGTCTCCATTTCCTCAAGGCATGCACTATGGATTCCAACTCCAAATCATGAGTGGAATAGTGTCTTTCATGCTCCTTCAACTTCCTTGATTCATAACATATAACAAACGCATTTTGACTAAGGACTCCACCAAATCCTTCTTTAAATGCATATGTGCATACAATCAAGTCTTCGTTTGGGAATACAATCCTTAGTATTGGAGCACTTGTTAATAATTTCTTCAAGTGTTGGAAACTCTTCTCACATTCCAATGTCCATTGAAGCTTCACACCCTTTATTTGCAAGGATGTGATTGGGTGTGCAATCCTTGAGAATCCTTCAATGAATCTCCTATAGTAGCCTGCAAGGCCCATGAATGCTCTAACCTCTATCACATTCTTTGGCACTGACCATTCTCTAATGGCTTCTATCTTCTCAAGATCCACTGCTATCACATCCTTTGAAATGATATGTCCCAAATAATGAATTTTCTTCTGATAAAATGAGCACTTTCTCAATTTGGTATACAAATGATGCTCCCTTAATACTTGCAACACCATACTCAAATGATGCTCATGCTCTTCTTCTTACTTGGAACATACAAGGATGTCATCCAAA
Organism: Picea sitchensis; assembly: GCA_010110895.2. NCBI lineage: Eukaryota > Viridiplantae > Streptophyta > Pinopsida > Pinales > Pinaceae > Picea > Picea sitchensis. The sequence continues at coordinate 9,796 of SNQJ01S0161409.1, read as the reverse complement.
AAGACAATGACAAACTTGTCTAAATATTCCCAGAAAACACCATTCATTAAGCACATGAAAACAGTTGGTGCATTTGACAACCCAAATGGCACCACTGTGAACTCATAATGACCATACCTTGTCCTGAAGGTGGTCTTGTTGATATGTTCCTTCTTAATCATTACCTAATGGTATCCTGACCTGATATCTATCTTTGAAAATATCTTTGCATTCTTCAATTGATCAAAGAGATCATCAATCCTTGGAAGAGGATATTTTTTCTTTACAGTCACTTTATTCAATTGTCTGAAATCAATGCACAATATTAATGTCCCATATTTCTTCTTCATGAACAAGACTGGGGCACCCCAAGGTTACACAATTGGGCGTATATACCCTCTCTTTAAAATTTCTTCAAGCTACATTTGCAACTCCTTCAGCTCTAGTGTACTCATTCTGTAAGGAGTCTTTGACACTAGGGATGCTCCAGAAATTAAATTTATAGAGAAATTAATATCTCTCTTTGGGGGTAGTCCTAGTACCTCCTTGAACACATCTTCAAAATATTTTAGGACTGCATGGTCTTCCAAATTTGGCACCTTATCTTTAGGTGTCTCTTCCATATGAGCTGCAAATATTTGACACCCTTTTCTGTAAAATTTCTTCAGTTGTAATGCTGAAATTTCTATACTGGTTACTGTCCTAGGAATTCCCTGCACTTTCCTTAGGATCCCTTCCTCATCCAAGCAAGTAAATGCCTTATTATGATAGTCTAGGATAGAATTATGTTGGTCCAACCAATCCATCCCCATTAGATAGTCATAGGAACCTAAAGGCAATATGTTCAAATCTGCTCTGGTGTTCAGTCCATTCATGTCCATAAGACATGACTTGACCATTTCGTTAACTTTTCTTTTGTCTCCGGTAGCTAGTTTCACCAACCAACATATTCCATTCTTTCTTCTTAGCAATTGAAAACTTTCCACCATATTAGGATCTATATAACTATGACTAGATCCCGAATCAATTAAAATAGAAATGGTTTGGTTGTTGATCATACCTTCCACTTCAATCATATGTGACTGATACTTTGTTTTCTTGATGTCCAGGGCTGCATAGAGCCTTGGAACATTTCTTCCCATGTTCTCCAGTGTTTCAACTTGTTGTACATTGTGGACAGTCCTCACATTTTCACCTCTATGAGGATAATCTCTGAACATATGATCTCCTTTAAAACCCCAACATTGAATAGGTGGTTGTCTTTTCCTTTGACCCCCTTCCTCAATAATTCCAGGTTCTCTAGAAGTTGGTTGTCCCTGAGTATTATTTATAAAAAATGGTGGTTTAGATCCCTTCTTCCTTTGATCCATCTTGAATTTCTTTTTGTCTTCCCAAGATTTTTTGAAAGTTGGCCTTGATTTTTGTTGATCATATAGGCATTTATCTCACCTTATGGTCTCGTCCAATGTCTTGGGATCATCATACTATATTTTTTCACCGATGAATGATGGAAATTCACTCAAATACCTATGAATCTTAACTGTCTCATCCTTGATGAAAGAAACATACTTTAGCAGTTCTAAAAACCTTCTTTAATATTCATCTATGGTCATACTCCCAAGCTTGAGCTCAAAGAAATCTTTCATTTTCTTGTCATAGTATCTCTTAGTCAAGTATTTCTTCTCAAAATACTTCTTGAATTCCCTCCAAGTAACAATTTTCTCTTTAATGTGTTTCACCTACACAAGTTGATCCCACCACATGGATTCCTTTCCCTTGATTTGATAGATGGAAATTCTACCTTCTACATGATAAGAATAATTATGAAATTGAAAATACTTTCTCATGCCCAACAGCCATGTCTCTGCATCTTCATCCTTCTTGTGCTCACCATCAAATGTAGGAGGTTTGATTTTGTTCATTTCTCCTCACAGTTCATCCACCCCATAACTCTTATGCTTCCTGACAGGGGATGGACTTGAGATATTGTATGCTCTGTTATTGGAATTCCTCAAGGAGTGGTGGTGATGTCTGCTAACGCTTATTTCTCTTCTTTTCTCATCATGAGACCTATGACTTCTTGATTTTCTTGAGCCACTCTCCTTATCCAATTTATTTTCTATTATGTTCAAGCTATGCATTAACTTCATGTTGAAGTCATCCTGTTGATCCTTGGCTCTCATAAGCCTTTCATTGTCAACATTATGGCCTTGGACATCCTTCTACAAATTTTTAATGGTCTCTATCATATTCATGTTTTCATCCCTTCCTTCTCCATGTCCATTTGAGTTTGTTCCTTCAATACCCAAATGGACATCCATCCCTCTAATATCATCTTCCTGGTTGTAAGTCCCTTGTGCCTCTTCCATTCCTCTAGACTCTATGTTGATATTTATCTAATCTATTTATTGTTAAATCTACAAAATGTGCAGCCAACAAAACTTTGTTAGACTATATGTTTCAACAATCTCTGGAAAAATATGAACCATTTTGGTTCAATAATATATCAGAACTCTTTCTTCTAATTTCCTAAAACATTGAGTGCCCAGATCAATTTTCTAAGTGGATAATTAGATTCCATTGTCTGAGACCTTTCTAACTCCTACTCCTATGCTCAATTTTGGGTCTTGAGCAGAAAGTTGTGGCTATTTAAAAATTGCCCATTAATTTTTCTGTTCACACTTCAACTTGGTGCAACTTTGCGCTGTAATTATGAATTTTTGCACCTACTCCATTGGATTTTCCATAGGATCTCAATTGGGTTTCCTTGTATACATATTATGGAAATTTTTTCCAATTTTCACCTCATTCTATTATCCAAGTGGATATTGGTGGCCACCCACCTTTTCCAACTGGCTCAAACCAGTTTTCTGACAATTTTGGCAATTTACTATTTTTAGCAGGTTTTAACTTCCGGGGCCATTTTGAGGGCCCAAATGAAGGTTTTTTGAGATCAAGGTTCTCAATTATACACAAAGGAATGATTTATCCCCCAAAATGAATCTCCTCAATGATACCTTTCCAACAAGCTATCACATTCCTAAAACGAAGATCATATGCAAAAGTTACGACCCCGGGAAGTTGATGTACTCACTTACCCAAACGGGGCCCACATGACTTTTGGTGCTTCATCTCCTAGGGTTAGGTTTTTGGATGTATAGGGTTTTTGGCATTCCTGTTTATTGTAAAAGGGCCTTTAGAGTCTCATTGTAATCATCTTCCTGCAAATGTGAGTAGCCGTCACATCTCTTCTCAGAGATAAGCTGCCACCATTCTAGCGAGTCTTTCACTCTGTATTTTTACAGTCTCTGTAC
>SNQJ01S0161408.1:5292-21592 GCA_010110895.2 Picea sitchensis | reverse complement strand
GAAAATATAAGTTATAGATTCCTTCAATTGATTGTTGGAGAAGGGGATCGAAATAAGAATTGAACTAAGAGACACATAACACCATAGATGAACTCAAACCCTGACTTTTTTAATTCAATACCAGAACTCAGGATGAATTGTCTCAGAGTTCTCTAAAATCAATACACACACACAACCTCACACTCTCTAACCTCTACAACCTAACAAATTACACAATGACATAGCTCGAATGAGCCTCATATGAATCTAACAACCACACCCTAACCAAATCTCAACAAACCCTTAAATTACTCACCTTGTTCTAAAAATCAACAACAAAATTACCCCTAATACAATAAATTGAATCTAAACATATTCTAGAGGTCTCTCGACCTATTTGTTACAATGAAAATTTAAAATTAAGGGAACCAACTCCCTTTAGTAAATGTTTTGACCCTCCTGGGGTCAGAATTCAACATTTAATTTGATGCTTCTGCATCATCCATGTATTGAATTTCTAGGAAACTAGAAGTCTAAATTGATTATTTGTATTCTTCATGCAGTATATATTCTCATTAATCAAGTCTTTGAATTTATGGACTTGGGTATTGAACTGAGCTCTACACATCTACCATTGATATGATGGGAAGGCAGAGATCCATGTTGTGATCAATGAGGCCAAGGAGAGGATATGTGAAGCTGCAACTAAATTGGCGACACATTTGTTGGTCATGGGAAACCATTGGTGTGGTGGTTAATTGTCTAGAGGAGTGTTGCATCTAGTAGTTCCCCCTTGCAAGGAGTGCGACGAGTGGGTTGACTCTCCATTTTGGAATAAGGAATCAAGCAAATGGATAAGTAATATCATAAACACTACAAGATGGTGTTTACAACATACGAACCAATTATTGGACAAATTAATATATATAAAATATTACAGCACGCTCTTGTAATTATGTGAGAAATTTCTAAAAATTTGATAATTTACAAACTTTGCAATATAAAGATAGCTACACTTATGTTAATAGTAGAGTTATGTTCGACATGGTGTCAAAATTATACAAGTATTAAACATTGCATACATTTGTACTTGACAAATCACAACAAGTCATAAATGTCCATTGATACAAATTTAATTAATTGACAAAAATCTTGATAATATATACTTAAAAAGGTAACAACACTGAGAAATAGATTCAATGCAAGTCATATTACCAAGAAATAAATTTATTATAGGTAATATTACCAACAATATATTGACCCTATAATAAAATCACAAACTTGACATTGAGTAATATGCGAGAGAAATAATGTTTTTATTTTATTTTAATTAATTTAATAAATATAATTTATATTTACCTATATAAATATTGGAAATTCAAAGAAATTTAAAACTAAACAATAAATTAATAACAAGTAAATGATTCATTAATAACAAATAAATTATTTAAAGATTAATCAAATGCAATGCTTCCTATAAATAATGAATCGACAACACTTAATGTAAATATATGTAAACATTGAATCAAATGCCATACTTCCTATAAATAATGAATCAACAATACTTATTTAAATATATGTAAATATTGAATCAAATGTCATAGTACCTAGCAAAATTTAATAGTGTTTATTCTTTTATAGAAACTTGAAGAATGAGGATATGAATGAAAAACATGTGGTAGGTACAAAATTACAATGGTAGTGAGAGAACCACATGGAGCGGTTCTGCTCGGAGAAAAGGCAAGATTATAAAGTTTAATATAAGTCCGAAGGACAACCCAGAGACGAAGCTAAGCAACTTGGAACGCTTCAAGTTATTGAGTTCTACACTATTCAAAGGTCGATTCTACACTAGAATATTGAGTAGACGTAGAAAATGAATTAAAAGGTTCCTCCTCAAGGCGATTATGAACATAATCGATCTCGGGTTTATCGATATTCACTGGGGCTTCGATCAATAGCTCTAGCGTTAACATCAGTGGAATATTTTTCATCTATAGTCCATGCTTGAACGTTCAAGCTCCCTGCATTGGTTCATATCTTATAAGAAATCAACAATTTAGGGTTTTAAGTCGCATTATAAATCTATGTTAACAACCCCACCATATACAAATCAATGTTGCAATCATGTATGCCAATGCCTGCCATATCAGAACCAATGTTCTTGAGAATGTCAACGATCAAATAATAACAATGATGGTGTGGATGTGAATTTGCATGGAGGATGAACGCCTCAGAGCATGGGTCAGATGTCAAAAGAATTCAAACGACACAAAGGACCATGTAACGGGTCCATCCAGTTAGGTAGGTCGCACGTGGGAGAGAGTGGATGGGTGTGAATGGCACAGGGAAGGCAGAGGGACAAACAACAAAGAGTCCTCACTGAATGAAAACACAAAGGTAATAAACATTCAAACAACTCAAAAGGTATGGATAACTACCATAGGGTAATTCAAGCCTAAAAATTATAGGCACTATGATACCACTGTTAAACATATAAGGTTAAGCATGAAGCATGTATTTTATTAAAGATATGATACAAAGATATATACATTCGGATGAACTTTGGATTTATATTTGAAGGGTTTTTTTGGACTCCCTACAACAGTTACGTCTTATGACGTTTCATATTCCTTCATCTAATAATCCTAAATGGATTACATTTCCAACAAATGTAAATCTTTTCAGAAAACATTATTTATAAATGGTTATTAAACTTGTTATTAAAGATTAAAAAATTCCAAATAAAATGAATGTTTGGGTAAAGATGGATAATAATGTAGATTTTTTCAATTTTTCTTATTTTGTTAATGACAAAAATATTCATTTCATTAACAAAAAGATTCATTTTTATGCTCTATTTGCAGATAGATCATGATATGTCTACACTTTGACATGTGAATTATGATAAAGTGTCAGACATGATTAAAGGATTGTGAATTATGATAAAGTGTTAGACATGATTAAAGGATTACTAATTTTTTCTAGTTCTAAAGGTATGTGTAAGATGCATGTTAGGAAAACATCATTGGGATCATTTTGTTTCAGTTCAAGCATGGAGGGTAAACATCCCTTGCAATTACTCCATATGGATTTATGTGGACTAATGGGCACTTTTTATTTAGTGCTAATTTCCTTCTTGACATTTAATGCCAATAATATTAGAAGAGTTTGAGTTTATTTCCTTAGAAAGAAAAAGTGAAGTGTTTTATGTATCTCAAAAATTTAATATGCCAATTGAAGTCAAAGTTGCAAAGGATTGGTTGCTTGTGAACATATAATGGAAGTGAGTATACTAAAAAGAGTTTGAGTCCTATTGTGATTGACATGATATATAAATGCAAAGAAACACTCCTTATACCCCTTAACAAATGGGGTGGTTGAGGATGAATATGCAACTAATATAGATGTTTAGGGGTATGTTGCATTTTAAGGTTTCACTAGTACATTGTGTCCTTTTTCCAACGATTTACTGACACATATTCATTGCCACATCGTCCCGAGTATGATGAAGGCAACAATCATTTTTGTGTCACATCTGTTTTGTCATAATTACAACCTTCATGCATTCGTCGCAAGACCTGTGAGCCTGAACGTCGTACTCACGACGAAGTTTCCCTAATATGTTTTGTCCAATATCATCACTTCATCGTCGCTTTGTCGTCGAAATATCGACGCACATGTGATAATGGTTCAGCGAAATAGCGAAAAACTTGTGACAAACAGGTGGCAAACATCCCGTGAAACTTTGGCAAACTTTCAATGAAGCAATGACGATGTTGTTGTATGTTTGACGGTTTTCTATATGCCCTGTTTATCGAAATATCAATGGATTGTTGACAAACTTTCAACAAAGCAACGACGATGTTGTTGTATCTCTTCCTGTAAATGAGAGCCTTCTCACGCGATAAGACATTGAAGAGACATAACTAGAGGCATTGAGTAGTGATATTCATTCAAGTGCACTCAATGCCATTAAGTCAATCCCAATTGAAGGAGGAAATGGTGAACATGAGGTAGAATATGGCCAAACAATTTATGATGGCCAGAAGAAAGTTAAATTGGATAATGAGGATAGAAAAACTAACAGAATTGGAAGCGGAGGAGAAAAAATACCAATTCAGCAGCAGGGAAGGTGGCGTGGTATTGATCCTGTTTTATTTTTCATGGAGAGGAATTTGTTGAAACCAAAAGAGGTTTTTGTTGGGAACATTCCCCTTCACAAAAACCTCTCTCGGTTTTTACACAACAATCACATTTTAAGAGATTCAAATTGATCTTTGAGGCCTAATTTTCTGATAAATCTACAGGAAATACTCTGTTATTTTTACATGTTTTAGTCTTTTTCTTCAAGAGGGGTTGCAGAACAGATAAAGATGAATTTGTTGAAACCAAAAGAGGTTTTTGTTGATAACATGCCCCTTCACAAAAAAATCTCTCGGTTTTTACACATAAATCATATTTTAAGAGATTCGAATTGATCTTTGAGGCCTAATTTTCTGATAAAGCTACATGAAATACTCTGTTTTTTTACATGTTATAGTCTTTATCTTCAAAAGATGTTACATAACAACTAGAGAGGAATTTTTTGAAACCAAAAGAGTTTTTTGTTGGGAACATGCCCCTTCATAAAAACCTCTCTCGGTTTTTACACAACTATCACCATTTAAGAGATATGAAGAGATTGTTGGACCCTATTTTTCAGGAATTTATCAGATTTGTTTTCTTGAAAAATCTCATGGATGTCAGATGACAAGCCACCTCATCAATTCGAATTGGAGATCAGATTGGATCTTCTCCTTGATTATTTTAAACAAGAAACTAAATATAGATGAGGAGGTTTTCAGATTCATTTTTTTTGGATCTCGATAATTAAGTATTGTTTCTATATAAACTATGTAGAATGAGAAGTGAATTGAGAGGCGAGGGGGGGGAATTGGAGATCCAAAGGACTTATTTTGAAACTCCTTGTAAGGCATTATTATTCTATATGACACTTAATAGAAAAGACATATGGATGGTTAGACACTCTTTTCTACTCTGTTTTCTTTCTTCAAGCTTGATCTCATTATCCAAACTGCAATGCATTTGTTTTCTTGATTATTGATTAATACAGTAAAGAATTTGCTGTGGTGATTATTTTCAAGTTTTGATTTCAAGTTGATGGTCTTATTTCTTAATGATATTTTGAGATAAGAATTTTTTTGAAGTTGACAAATTGAAAACTTCATTTTCTATTTTCCTTATTTGTTTAATCCATCTATGTGACTACCTTTTAACCAGTCAATGGGATATTTTCTGTTCTTATTCTGATTTTCTCATTTATTTTATTACCTTGAGCCAGTTTTCAACCACCTTATTCAAAAACCAAACCATAAAAACCATCAAAACACTTTTGCAATAAATTTATGATGCCCTAGCTTGCCCTCTCACAGTCAAGTGCAACTTTAGGGACTAATAGGAACCAACCCCCTTTAGTAAATGTTTTGACTCTCCTAGCGTCAGAATTCAACATTTCATTTGATGCTCCTGCATCAGACTCTCTTGGAACAAAATTGGTCACAGAATCTTGTCCATGAGGTCTTCAAGATTTCTGATCCAGGTGGATATCGGTGGCCACCCACCTATTCCACTGACTCGCAAAACAGTTTTCCAACTTGGCATTTTTTCGACAATTTTTCAAGTTCCAAACTTTCGGGGCCATTTTTTAGGCCCTAAACGACTTTTTTTGGGGATTTGGGGCCCAGGTGTTTGCCAAAGACACTAACATGGGCTAGTCGAAAATTGTTCTTCTCGGTTAGACCTTTCCAACGGTGTATCGAGGGCCTCAAATGGAGATCGTATGAAAAAGTTACGCCCCGGGAAGTTGACATATCAACTACCCCCATTGGGGCCCACAAACCTTTTGGATTTCATCTTCCGAGGTTAGGGTTTTGGATTTTACTTATGTTAAAAAGGCCTTTGGAGCCTCATTGTAATGATCATCTTCTTGTGAATGCGAGTATCCGTCACATCTCTTCTCAGAGATAAGATGCCACCATTCTAAAGAGTCTTTCACTCTGTATTTTTATAGTATTTGTACATTTTCGCTCATTAATAGAAAATCATGTATTACTATATTTATGTCTTTATGGTTGCATCTATGATACATTTCTATTATATTATTGGATATCCAAGATATCTCTTTACATCTCTTTATTATATCTCCTCTCTCATTTCATGCCGAAAATAAACTGGATTAGTGGTATAAGAGCACGCTGATATTGATCGTTTTTCAGTGCATGTCCCCGACGAGGTCCTAGTATAGAAAGTTGGGTCTCGAGCTTGTCTCTCTTGAGGACAATTACTCTCGCACGCCCAAGAAACCCTCCATGGTGGAAGAAAATAAAAACAATGGATCAAAAGATTTTATTAATTTGTTGCTTGAGTAAGCTCTCATGTGACAAAGGGAGGAAATGATGGAGAATTTTTCCCACAGCCTTCGACACTTATCGATAACAACCAGCGCAAATTCATCAAGTGACCACTTTGGAAGCGCCTCTCCTTTCAAGGTACATGTTAATTTTGATATTCCTGAATTTGAAGGTCAGATACATGCAGATGCCCTATACAAATGGTTAAATCTGCTAGAAAGATATTTCTTTGTTCACCATTTTTTTGATAGGGAAAATATCACCTTCACACTTCTTAAGGCTCCCCCCCATGTCAAACATTGGTGGGAAACTTTCTTGGAGAAAAATTCCAACGAGGAGTCTGGAATATATGGGGTCGATCCCACTTGGGATTTTTTTGTGGATGAGGTAAAGGAACAGTATTACCCTATTGGAAACTATGAGGACCAGTACATGAGATGGACCACACTGCGACAAGAGAGGGGCCAAACAATTTCGGAGTTCACCAATAACTTCCATACCTTGCGCACCAACTTGGGTATCAAAGACTCTGAACGACATTTGGTTCTTAAATACCATGGGGCTCTTCACAGATACATCCAAACTGAAATGGATTTTCTGGACATCTCATCACTTAGTGTTGCTTATCGATATGATGTTAAAATCAAGCAAAAATTTAAACACGAGAATAAGTGAGAGTTCGGGTCTGCAAATCTACAACAACAAAAATATTATAAAGATGACCCTAATAAACAGTCTCATGAAAACCAGTCCAATCCATAGGAAAAGAAGGGTCGCGGGAAGACAAAGGACACTAGAAAATGGTGTGATTTCCACAAAATCCCCTGGAACAACACTGATTAATGTCACAAAAACAGTTATTGGTGGCCGAGATCAAAGACAAGGAGTTGAACCTTGATTCAGAATCTGATTTAGAAAACACTGATAGAAGACAGATCATCGATGCAAACCCCACTACTATTGTTGCGATCACAGTAATTCAACCAGGAGAACCAACAGATCATGAAGAGGGGGAGCTCCTTTTTCATTCACAGATGTGGGTGAAGGGGACCCCATTGTATTTTATTGTTGATAGTGGAAACCAAAAGAAACTCATCTCAACATAGGTCGTCAAACAATTGGGATTGTCGACAACACCACACCCACAACTAGATAACACCAGGTGGCTTTGCCAGGGAAGAGATCTTCGTGCTAGCCAACAGTTTCGATTGTCATACGATATCCATCCCTTCAAGGATGAGGCATTATGTGATGTTGCCCCATTGGATGTCTGCGATGTTCTCTTGGGCCAACCATATATGTGAAAGAGACATGTTGTTTATGAGTCTCGACCCCGTAGTGTCATTGTTACTCTGGGGGTTCATCTCTACATAATACCAGAGGTATTTCCAACTATTGTCCCACCTAAATAATGTCGCAAGGTAGTATCTCATACTACAAAACTCAGCGTCTTCACAATCTGTTCAAAAGGGGAACATAAGGACACTGCAACCACTACAACCTCGACCCAAGCACCTTCTATCCAACAGAAGCAGGTCGACAATATTAAAGAAAAGTGCAAGGATTCCTTCTACACACAGTCATCTCATGTAGCCAAACTGGTTAAAAATGTCCAACCCTTCCAGCCACAGGTTCGTGACAGCCTTTAACAAGCTAAGCATCACAACTTCTCCAGCAAGGCAAAGAGCTCATCAAGGTTCGGATTCAACAAATGCTTTCCCTTATCCCCCGAGAACTCAACAAAATGGATACCATTTCTTCCTAATGAGGGAGGATTGATCCAGGTGGATATCGGTGGCCACCCACCTATTCCACTGACTCAAAAAATAGTTTTCCACCTTGGCAGTTTTTCGGGTTCCAAACTTTGAGGGATGTTTTGAGGCCTTAAACGACTTTTTTTGGGGGATTTTGGGCCCAGGTGATTATTGAGGCACTCACTTGGGTTAGTGTAAAAATTTTCTTCAAGGTTATGCGTTTCCAACGGTGTATCGAGCACCCTAAACGGAGATCGTATGCAAAAGTTACGCCCCGGAGAAGTTGACATACCAACTACCCCCATCAGGGCCCGCAAACCTTTTGGATTTTCATCTTCTGAGGTTAGGGTTTTGGATTTTCCTTATGTTAAAAAGGCCTTTGGAGTCTCATTATAACGATCATATTCTTGTGATTAGAGTAGCCATCACATCTCTTCTAAGAGATAAGCTACCGCCATTATAGCGAGTCTTTCACTCTGTATTTTTATAGTCTTTGTACATTTTCACTCATTAATAGAATATCGTGTATTACTTTATTTTTTTATTTATGGTTGCATCTCTGATACATTTCTATTGTATTATTGCATATCTAAGATATCTCTGTACATTTATTTATTATATCTCCACTCTCATTTCGTGCCTAAAATAAACTGGATTAATTTCTCCCATGCTTTTGGATTTCTGCAACACTCATCCAAGTTGCATATTCATCAGGAAGGCCTTTCCACTTGACCAAATATTCATAATACTCATTTCTTCTAGTCTTCTTATCAATCTTCTGGTCAAGAATTATTTCCATCTACAACTTCTTTGTTGTAGGTAGTTTCTTCATCCACTGAACAATGTCACTGTCATCTCCATCTTCTGTTCCAGATTCTTTGTAAGGATACAGATCTGCAACATTGAATATTGGAGATATTTCATTATCTAGCAGTAACTCTATTTCATAAGCATTACTTGAAAACTTCCTCAAGATCTTACAGGGTCCTATTTTCTTTAACTTCAACTTGTTATATTATCCCCTTCGAAATCTCCCCTTCCTTAGGTGTGCCAATACTTGGTCTCCAATATCAAAATTAACTTCCCTTATTTTCTGGTCTTCCCTTTGCTTGTATCTTTGACTGTTGACTTGTATTTGTTCCTTGACTTGTTCATGCAATCTTTGCATGTCTTCTGCAAAATCTTCAACATTTGCACTTTTTACTTCTGCCTTGCCCAAATCTCTAAGCTCATAAATACCTCTTGGATGCATTCCATACACTATTTGAAATAAACTCTTACATGTACTCATGTTGGTTGAGTCATTATAATAAAACTCAACTTCGGGAAAAACTTGATTCCATTGGTTTTAATGCTCATGAACTAAACTTCTTAGCAAATTACCCAAACCTTTGTTCACTACTTTAGTATGTCCATCACAAGGATGATTCTAAGGATGGAAATTTATTTTTAAATGTAGAAACCTTGGCGAATCTTACTTATCCTTCATATGCCAACTATAAATGTTTGGCGATATTTTTGTAAAAATATTCAAACTTCTAAGGATTTTATATAGTTTTTATAAAATTTTGGTGATTTTTGAGGTAAAATAATTTTATCCTATAGAATTTTGGCGAATCATTTTTGAAATAACGAATCTCGTTTTTGGAAAAACCATGGAAAATTAGCCCATGAGCGAAATTTAGCCCCTAAAATCATCCATGGTCCATCAGTCTGAGGGTGATATGTTGAACAAAATAATAAGGTTGTGCCAAGCTTCCTCCACAAAGTTCTCTAGAAATGTCCAATGAATTTACTGTCCCTATATGAAACTATACTTCTGGGCAATCCATGCAACCTCACAATCTCCTTAAAGAAAAAATTTGCTATGTGTGTTGTGTCACTGGTTTTATAACAGGGTATAAAGTGTCCCATCTTATAAAATCTATCAACAACTACAAATATTGAATCACTTCCTCTTTGTGTTCTAGACAAACCTAAACAAAAGTCCATACTTATGTCATTCCATGGTCTTTCTGGTATAGGTAATGGCTTATACAATCCTGCATTATGTTGCTTCCCTTTGTCATATTTCCATTATGCATTTGTTGACAAACCTATGTACAACAGACCTCATACCTGGCCAAATGTAAGATTAATTCAATTGAGAAAATGTCTTGTCATGACCAAAATGACTAGCTAGTCCCCCACTATGCTTTTCCTTCAGTAGGTTTTTCGTCATTGAACACCTCGGAATACACAACTGACTTCCTTTGAACAAAAATCCATATTTTATCATGTATTATAACCAAGGACTCCTATCTTCCATCACTAGATTTTCACATGCCACATAACTTGCTTTAAAGTCTGGATCTTCTCTGTACATTTATTTGAGATGTTCAAATCCCAATGTGCTTACTTGAAATTCCTTCAAAATTAAACACCTCCTACTCAAATCATCTACAACCTTGTTAGCATTTCTGCTAATATGTTTAATAAAAAAAGTGAAATTCTGCATGAGTTCTACCCATTTGGCATGCTTTGGATTCAATTTCTCTTGCTCAGTTATGAACTACAAAGCATGGTTATCAGTATACAAGATGAATTCCCTAGGCATAAGGTAATGCCTCCATCTCTTCAAAGCCTATATCATTGCATAATTTTTTTTGTCATAAGTTGAATATTTCTTCTTGGCATCATTCAACTTTTCATTGAAATAAGCAACAGGTTTATCTTCTTGGCTTAGGTCAACACCAATTGCTACCCCACTTGCATCACATCTGACTTGAAAAGGTCTTTGAAAATATGGTATAACTAGAGTAGGTTTCTATGTAATCTTCTCCTTTAACAATCTAAATTGCTATTCATCTTCTTTTGTCCAATTAAAATATTGATGTTCCTTCCTTATAGTATCAACTATAGGAGCACAAATGCCACTGAATCTAATAAATTTCCTATAGAAACTTGCCACCCATGAAAGATTCTTACCTCATAAAAAGATTTTGGAGAAGGCCATTCCCTTATAGCTCTTACCTTCTCTGGATCCATCTTCAATCCTTCTTGATAAATAACCATTCCCAAGTACACTAGTTTTGTCTTCATGAAGGAACACATCTTCAAGTTTATTAAAATTTTATCTTGTTGCAACCTTTTCAACACCAATTTCAAACACCTCAAATGCTCTTCTCTAGTCCTACTATGAAAAAGGATATCATCTAGATAAACAATCACAAACTTATCAATGAAGTCTTTGAGTACCTCATTCATTAACCTCATGAATGTCCTCGGAGCATTTGTCAAGCCAAAAGGCATGACAAGCCATTCGTACAGTCCCTCATTTGTCTTGAATGTTGTCTTCCACTCATCTCCTTCTCTCATCCTTATCTGGTGATAGCCACTCTTCAAATATATCTTGGAAAAATGATTTTATCCACTTAAATAATCCATCAAATCATCCATTCTAGGTAAGGGAAATCTATACCTAATTGTTATATTTTTCATTGCCCTATAGTTTGTACACATCCTTCTTTGGGCTCAACATAGTGGGAATTGCACAAGGACTAAAACTCTCCCTGATCAACCCTTTGTCTAATAACTCTTGAACTTGTATTCTTATTTCTCCATTTTCTTTTGGTGTCAACCTGTATGCATCTTTATTTGGAAAACTAGCTCCTGGAATCATATCAATATGATGACTAATACTTCTGATAGGAGGTAAAGTATTTGGTAATTTATCAACTACTATGCCATCAAACTCATCTAAAAGCTTCAGTACTTCAACATGTAGATCATTTATAGTAGTGCTAGTGAGAATTAATCTTGGCTTACCAACAAAAACAAATTGTACATCTTCTTCCTTTTTGACTTCCTACAAGAGTTCCCTTCCACTCATGAGTAGTACACTTTGACCAACCTCCTCCTCAGTTCCTTCATCTTTTAGTGGTAGAAGTACATGTTTATGTCCATTCTTTTCAAGGGTGTATGTGTTATTTCTCCCATCGTGTATTTCTTTCCTGTCATATTTCCAAGGTCTTCCCAACAAGAGATAACAAACATCCATGGGCATAACATCACACAAAATTTCATCCTTATAACTACCAATTTGAAATTCTACTTTGTATTGTTAACTTACCAAAATTTGACGGCCCTTTTGCAACCAAGACACCCTATATGGAGTAGGATGTGGCACCTTTTGTAGCCTTAATTTCTCCACCATTTCTATAGAGACCAAATTATCAGTATTGCCACTGTTAATCACTATCTTGCATACCTTTCCCTTTGATTTGCATGTGGTTCTGAACAAATTCTTTCACTGTGCAGGTTCATGAGTTTCCTTCTCTGATTTAATCAAAATTCTCTTCAGCATAAGTGATTATGCAACCTCATGAGTCTCTTGTTTTACTTCTGTTTCTACTGCCTTTTCTTGAGCTTCTGTAATGTGATTTCCCCTTGAATTTGTTGCTTCGTTTCCAGGGCAATCCAAAGACACATGTCTTGTCTTTCCACATATATAACATATGATCTCTCTTTCTCTATCTCCGCCTCTCGATAAGTATATTCCTCCTCTGGACTCTCCTCCTCTCGGTGATGAACTACTAGAGTTTCTTTCTTCCTCTTTTGTATTTTGAAATCTTCCCCTAGATGATCCTTTTCCTCTGTTTGAGCTTCTTCCTCTAGTTCTTTGGCTTTGTTTTCCGGCTAATTTCTCTTTTTCTTTCAGAGATGCATGATAAGCATCCTCCATTGTCCTCATGGTTAGGAGACTGATTTCATCTTGGATTTCATACCTTATCCCATTTATATACCTGGAAACTTTCTTTGCATCATATTCTACATGACCAGCTCTGATGTTCAGTATATATAACTCCTAAGTGTACTCCTTCATTGACATACTCTTTTGTCTCAAATTTTGCAATTTTCTAAACAGGTTCAACTGATATTCCTTTGGCATAAACTTGGCCTTGTATTTGGCTACCATTCTATCCCATCTCTTAATTTTGGTTTTTCCTTTTCTTCTTCTATCAGTCTGTAACTCATCCCACCATAAGGTTGCATGTCCTTTCAGCCTAGTTACAACATGCTTGACTTTCTTCTCTTCATCTACATCCTCATAATCAAAATATTTGTCCATTGCATTGATCCAATCAAGCAATTCCTCAACATTTAAGTTCCATTCATACATTGGAACTTCCATTTTAGGTCTGGCTCCTACCTTTGTAACCAGTCTAAACAATTGTTCTTAGATGTCTCACCTCTTGGGGCTTCTCCTTCTTC
Source organism: Picea sitchensis (assembly GCA_010110895.2). Classification (NCBI taxonomy): domain Eukaryota; kingdom Viridiplantae; phylum Streptophyta; class Pinopsida; order Pinales; family Pinaceae; genus Picea; species Picea sitchensis. The sequence continues at coordinate 8,193 of SNQJ01S0161408.1, read as the reverse complement.
GCTAGAGCTTGTGTCTTCAACCTCACTGACATATCCTGTGTCAAGTTCTCTCCTTTGAGTTGCTTCCATGGCTTCCATCCTATTCTGAACTCTCCTTAGTTCATTCTGCAACTCTGAAACGACTCCCAATGGTGACCTACCTTGTCTAGGTGGCATGGTTTTTGAAAACAATACTCAACTAGCTCTGATACCACTTGATAGCTTGGCTGGACCAATGCTTCAATGGTTCCATTTGTTCAAAGATGTTTTGTCTGCCTTCCAGTGTCAATAAGACCGAGGGTTGGGTCTATGGTATAACAAATAGATCGTTGGACCGAGGCTTAGTTTTTTTCGCATACGACCGAAGGTTGTGACCCTAATCTAATCCCACACTCAAATCTTGGCTGTAGATATTTTGTCCCTTATCATGATCAAGGGTCCAAACAGTCATCCAATGAAAGGATGATCCGACGGTTGTGTTTTAATCAACCATTGAGATCAGTGGTCTACGCATCTCAACATGGTGGTATGTTAGCATCTTGTCCACCGCGTGTGTTAATCCTAGGATGACACATCACCAAATCAACCGATGGTCCAAATTTAAAGCGCAACCCCTCTATAAAATTAACAATCAAGCAACTTCATCATGCGATATTGATCTTCATCGTTGGATCTTATCTTGATCACGATCAATGGTGTTTGTTTCAATTCATCCACCCGGTCAACGACAAGTGAGGATCATTGATCTAAATATGATCAATGATCATATATCAACCTTTATAATTTGTCTGCGCTTGTTGGAGCATGATATAACGTTTTGATTTCTTCTCTGGTTTGGATCTAATGATAGAGATTCAATCCTCTATTCTATACGATCTTACGACCAAAACACCTTCGCTCCAGATCTAACGGTCGAGGGTTATCAAACCTGTAACATACAAATTACTCTTCAATCTCATTATCAAATGGAAAATATAAGTTATAGATTCCTTCAATTGATTGTTGGAGAAGGGGATCGAAATAAGAATTGAACTAAGAGACACATAACACCATAGATGAACTCAAACCCTGACTTTTTTAATTCAATACCAGAACTCAGGATGAATTGTCTTAGAGTTCTCTGAAATCAATACACACACAAAACCTCACACTCTCTAACCTCTATAACCTAACAAATTACATAATGACATAGCTCGAATGAGCCTCGTATGAATCTAACAACCACACCCTAACCAAATCTCAACAAACCCTTTAATTACTCACCTTGTTCTAAAAATCAGCAACAAAATTACCCCTAATACAATAAATTCAATCTAAACATATTCTAGAGGTCTCTCGACCTATCTGTTACAATGAAAATTTAAAATTAAGGGAACCAACTCCCTTTAGTAAATGTTTTGACCCTCCTGGGGTCAGAATTCAACATTAAATTTGATGCTTCTGCATCATCCATGTATTGAATTTCTAGGAAACTAGAAGTCTAAATTGATTATTTGTATTCTTCATGTAGTATATATTCTCATTAATCAAGTCTTTGAATTTATGGACGTGGGTATTGAACTGAGCTCTACACATCTACCATTGATATGATGGGAAGGTAGAGATCCATGTTGTGATCAATGAGGCCAAGGAGAGGATATGCGAAGCTGCAACTAAATTGGTGGCACATTTGTTGGTCATGGGAAATCATTGGTGTGGTGGTTAATTGTCTAGAGGAGTATTGCATCTGGTAGTTCCCCCTTGCAAGGAGTGCGAAGAGTGGGTTGACTCTCCATTTTGGAATAAGGAATCAAGCAAATGGATAAGTAATATCATAAACAATACAAGATGGTGTTTACAACATACGAACCAATTATTGGACAAATTAACATATATATAATATTACAACACGCTCTTGTAATTATGTGAGAAATTTCTAAAAATTTGATAATTTACAAACTTTGCAATATAAAGATAGTTACACTTATGTTAAAAGTAGAGTTATGTTCAACATGGTATCAAAATTAGACAAGTATTAAACGTTGCATGCATTTGCACTTGACAAATCACAACAAGTCATGAATGCCCATTAATACAAATTTAATTAATTGAAAAAAGTCTTGATAACATATACTTAAAAATGTAACAACACTGAGAAATAGATTCAATGTAGGTCATATTACCAAGAAATGAATTTATTGTAGGTAATATTACCAACAATATCACAATTGACCCTATAATAAAATCACAAACTTGACATTGAGTAATATGCAAGATAAATAATGTTTTTGAGTAAGTGACTATTATGAGGTAGTCACCACAAAAATTCTGAACATTGTGGAAGTTGTGACCATAATAAATATTTTATTTTTATTTTTTGCTCCAAATATTAGAGAGATGTGGTATTGAATAGAGGTGATAGGAGATGAATGTGGATGAGGAGCTGGCACACGGATTGAAAACCATCAAAGGTTTCACCTAGAGAGAGCCACCTGAAAAAACCCATTTCGAGGATGGTTGACAGTATTTCCAACGGGTGTCCCCATTTCTAGAACGTCAACAGTATTTCGCACCAAGGTTTCGTTCAGATCTCAAAGAAGATCAGGCCGCATGTCATATTTCTTCAGAAAAGGTTCCTCCTCAAGGCGATTATGCACATAATCGATCTCGGGTTTATCGATATTCACTGGGGCTTCGATCAATAGCTCTAGCGTTAACATTAGTGGAATATTTTTCATCTATAGTCCATGCTCGAACGTTCAAGCTCCGTGCATTGGTTCATATCTTATAAGAAATCAACAATTTAGGATTTTAAGTCGCATTATAAATCTATGTTAACAACCCCACCATATACAAATCAATGTTGCAATCATGTATGCGAATGCCTGCCATATCAGAACCAATGTTCTTGAAAATGTCAACGATCAAATAATAACAATGATG
>SNQJ01S0161406.1:21972-32442 GCA_010110895.2 Picea sitchensis | reverse complement strand
TCAACCATGACAAAACAATAATGAGTCATTTTACATCAAACACTATTGGGTCCATTACCCAAAACTTTGTGCTACGGGTCTTTCTTCAAGAGTTGACATCAATGACAACCAACCTTAATCAACATACTATACACATGAAATATAAACGGTTTCACAGGGTTACTTAGAGAAAAACGCCTCACCTTGTTGGAAACCTATGTAACCTCTATTGGTACCCTTCGATTAGTTGATCTGTATGGATATCGGTGGCCACCCACCTATTCCACAGGATCAAAAAGTAGTTTTCCATCTTGGCAGTTTTTCGAGTTCCAAACTTCTGGGGTTGTTTTGAGGCCTTAAACGACGTTTTTTGGGGATTTGGAGCCCAGGTGAATATTAAAGGCACTGACCTGGGCCAATTGAAAATCGTTCTTCTTGATTATACCTTTCCAACGGTGTATCAAGTGCCCCAAACATAGATCATATGAAAACTACCCCCATCGGGGCCCATAAACCTTTTGTCTTTTCATCTTTCGAGGTTAGGGTTTTGGATTTTAATTATGTTAGAAAGGCCTTTGGAGCCTCATTGTAACAATCATCTTCTTGTGAATGCGAGTACCCCTCACACCTCTTCTTAGATATAAGTTGCCGCTATTCTAGTGAGTCTTTCACTCTGTATTTTTATAGTCTCTGTACATTTATTTCATTAATAGAAATCGTGTATTACTGTATTTCTCTATTTCTGGAAATATTTATGTGTATTTAATTGTAGTATCTATGCTTTCATTTCGTTCTAAAAAATAATCTGGATCAGTGGTATCAGAGAAGGTTGTTCTTGATCATTTTTCAGTGCATGCCCCCAATGAGGTTTGAGTATATCAAGTTGGGTCTCGAGCTTGTCTCTATTGAGGAATATCGCTCTCGCATGCCCAAGAAACCCTCCATGGCGGAAGAAAATAAAAACGTCAGAGAAAAAGATTCTATTAATCTGTTGCTTGAGGAAGCCCTCACGCGACAGACAAACAAAATGATGGAGAAATTTTCCCACATCCTTCAATGCCTGCCGATAACAATAAGCACATCTTCATCAAATGACCACTTTGGAGGCACCTCTCCTTTCAAGGTACAAGTTAATTTTGATATTCCCATATTTGAAGGACAGATAGATGCAGATTCCCTAGAAAAATGGTTAAATCTGCTAGAAGGTTATTTCTCTTTTCATAACTTTTCTGACAGGGAAAAGATCACCTTCGCACTCCTTAAGGATCTCCCCCATGCCAAACATTGGTGGGAAACATACTGGGAGAAACGTTCCACAGAGGAGTTTGGAATATATGGGGTTGAACCCACTTTGGATTTTTTTGTGGATGCACTAAAGGAACAATATTGCCTTGTTAGAAACTATGAATACCAGTACATGAGATGGACCACACTTCGGCAAGAGAGGGGCCAGGCAGTGTCGAATTTCACCAATACATTCCATACCTTGCTCACCAAGATGGGTATCAAAGACTCCGAGCAACATTTGGTTCAGAAATACCGCGGGGCTCTACATAGATACATCCAAACTAAAATGGATTTTTTGGATATCTCATCACTCGGTATTGCGTATCAGTATGCTATTAAAATCGAGCAGAAATTTAGGCACCAAAAAAAATGGGAGTTCGGATCTGCAAATCCGCAACAACCAAAGAATGAGAAATACGACCCTAACAAACAACTTCCTGAAAACCATTCTAAGCCACAGGAAAAGAAGGGTCATGGAAAGATGAAGAAGGACACCGAAAAATGGTGTGATTTCGACAAAATCCCCTAGAACAACACCGATGAATGCCGCTCAAAACAGTCATTGGTGCCTAAGATCAAAGACAAGGAGCCAAACCCTGATTCAAAATCTGATTATGAAAATACTGGTAAAATACAAATCATCGACGCAGACCCCACTGCTATTTTCGTGACCACATCAATTCAACCAAAAGAATGAACAAATCATGAAGAGGGGGAGAGCTTTTTTCATTCACATATGTGGGTGAAGGGGACCCTGTTTCATTTTATTGTTGATAATGAAATCCAGAAGAACCTCATCTCAACAGAGGTCATTAAACAGTTGGGTTTGTCGACAACACCACACCCGTAACCATACAACATCGGGTGGCTTCTCTAGGGAAAAGATCTATGTGTCATCGAACAATGTCGATTGTCATACGACATACAACCCTTCAAGGATGAGGTATTATGTGATGTTTCCCCACTAGATGTCTGTGATGTTCTCTTGGGCCAACCATATATGTGGAAGTTGCATGCTATCTATGAGTCTCGACCCCGTAGTGTCATTGTTACTTTGGGGGCTCATCTCTACATGATACTAGAGGTAGTTCCAACTACCATTCCACCTAAACAGTGCAGCAAAGTAGTATCTCATACTACACAATTTAGCTTCTTCAGAATCTATTCAAAAGGTGAACAAAACGACATTGCAACCACTATAACCTCACCCCAAGAACCTTCTATCCAATAGAAGTAGGTCGACAAGATTGCAGAAAAGCACAAATATTCCTTCTTCACACAGTCCTCTCATGTAGCACGACTGATTGAATAGACTCAACCTCGCCAACATTAGGTTCATTACAGCCTTCCATAAACCAAGTAGCGCGATGTCTCCAGTAAGGCCAACAACTCACCAAGATTTAGATTCAACAAATGGTTCCCCCTCTCCCCCGGGAACTCAACGCAATGGAAACCATTGCTTCCTAAGGAGGAAGGATTTATCCAAGTGGATATCGATGGCCACCCACCTATTCCACTGGATCGAAAAACAATTTTCCATCTTGGAAATTGTTCTGGTTCCAAACTTCTAAGGTCGTTTTGAGGCCCTAAATGACGTTTCTTGGGGATTTGGGGCCCAGGTTCCTACCAAAGGATTTGACCTGGGCCAATCGAAAATCATTCTTCTTGGTTAGACCTTTATAATGGTGTATCGAGCGCCCAAACAAAGATTGTATGCAATAGTTACTCCCTCGGGAAGTTGATGTATCAACTACCCTCTCGAGGCCTGCAAACCTTTTGTCTTTTCATCTTCCGGGGTTAGGGTTCTGGATTCTACTTATGCTAAAAATGAACTTGGAGCCTCATTTTAACAATCATATTCTTGCGAATGCAAGTAGCCATCACATATCTTCTCAGAGATAAGATTCCACCATTCTAGCGAGTCTTTCACTCTGTATTTTTACAGTCTCTGTACATTTCTTTCATTAATATAGACTGTGTATTACTGCATTTCTCTATTTCTGGCAATATTTATGTGTATTTCATTGTAGTATCTCCACTTTCATTTCGTCCTAAAAAATAATCTGGATCATTAGTATCGTATCAGAAATAATATGTACACAATGACCACTCCCACATACCATCAGGTATATTGGGAGTCCCATAGTTCTCCTAAAACAATCTCTAGATCAATTGATTGAATGCCTAACTTATATGGGGACACAGAGAATAACGCTCAGGAAAATTCCCTCTAGTATTTGGATAATTGGGTAGTAAAACTAAGAGTATAGTCGAGCCTTCTTAGTTGGTTCCCTAAGATATTGTCTTGAGTACTATTGTTTGACCCTACATGTATATCAGAGAGTTATAGCACAGGGAAAACACTTATCTATGGGAACCCTGTAAACCCTAACTTATCCGAATAGGATTCGACAAGAACAATTGTCTATCAAAACAAGCTCTAATATGATCACCAAAGACAAAGTTTTAGGCTATGGTCGATGAAGGAGATCAAATTTTTGGTGTGAAGGGCCCCATGCCATCATGAATGATGTCCAATTTTGCATGTAATGCATGTAAAGTCTGACACTATATTGGTGTATAAAATAAATAATGAGATGTTCATAAGACCTTTTCCACATGTGATAAAAGAAAAAAAAAAGCAATATAAGGAGAAGAGGACTAGAGACAAGTTGAAGCATTGGGGACACCTGACCTTCCATCTATCCTCATGGTCAACTCAACATTATATATCATGTTTCCCCACAATCAGAGAGGGATTCTTTAGCTGTGAATGATGTAAAGAGGATGCTTAGATGTCATTGAGGAGAATATAGATGTATTAGGTAGTTTGTAACTTGCCTATTGTTGAATAATAAAGATCCTAGATGAATCCAAAAGAATGTTGGATTTCTCATTTGGGTTTCCACGATAAATTATGAATTTATGTGTGATGATTGTTGTGGTTGCATTTGTTTATGAATGGTAAATGGTGTGCATTATATTTTAATGGTCATCTATGTATGTTTTAGTGAAGATACCTTTATGTCATTTGGGATGAGCTTGTTTTATGTTAATATGATCCTCGTGGGTCAATAAACGAGACTAAAAAGGGTAAAATCATGAAGGTGAGTAACACTTTTGTGAGAATCGGGTCTCCAAAATTCCTAGTGACACTTTTTTGACTGAACTAATAATTGTTTTTGCCAAAAGATACATATTTTCGATCGAACCTTTAGACTTCAAATCAAACGATACTGTGATGATGGCCTCGACTATCGTGTACCATATTATCCAAATGGATTTTTTTATGGTAATGTTTTTTCGGCCAAAAGAAGCCCAACAATTTTTTTCCTAGGTGACATAGTTTTGACTGAAATATATTTTGGCTGAAAGAATCTTTCGGATGAACAATGTTTTCGACCGAAAAAACCTTTCGGCCAAAAACTATTTTATATATCCCCCGCACATCGTTCATATCACACTTTTCCAAACTGTTGGTTGGTGGTTGTTGTTGGTAATTGTTGTTGGTGGTGGTTGCTATTGGTTGTTGCGGGTTGTTTTTGGTTGATGTTGTTGGTTGTTGTTTCCCATTGTTGTTCATTGTTGCTTCTTCAGGTTCCAGGTAACCACCAAAACCTTTCCAAAATTAATTAAAATTTGATTTATTCTTATGTTTTGTGTTTTAGGAGGTGGAAAGGGTTGAATTCATCCTATCCATGTACAGGGACAGGGCCGAAACCTTTCCCCAATTAATTAAAATTTAATTTATTATTATTTTTTTTGTTTTAGGAGGTGGACATGGTCGAATTCAACCTTGTCCATGTACAGGGACAAGCCTGAATTAGGGCATGTCCTTATACATGGACAGGGCCGAATTCTGGCCTATCCCTATACATGGATAGGGCCGAATTCAGGCCTGTCCCTATACATGGACATGGATGAGTTATGAATCTAACTAAGCCACCTATTACTACCGTTTCTTTACTAATAAATATATGGATTATAATAAGAATTTAATTTGTAATATTGATCTAAATATTAATTACTAGAATACTAGTACCTATGAATGAGCTAGTGTGATTACTATAATCAAAGCAGTGAAAACTTAGTAGCAATGTAAGAGTAATGAAACTCATATAGAATGATTAAATATTTATTGTTGTAGAAATTACATGTATATTTGATATAAGTAATGGTGATGATACTATTATCCATGTTACATAAGATCGTAATAAACAGATCAATGTAATCGATTGTATTACTCATATAAGGTTAATACAGGTCAATTGTTACCATTATAACTATAATTTCCCTTTGATTTCCATAGGTATTTATATTCCAAACATTACAGTAATGCTATGTCACACATTAAGGTATATAATATTATCACACACAAATTACCTATACTAACTAAGCTCAATATTACTACCCTTTTTTTATTCTATACCCATATTGAATCAAACCACATTACCTTTATATAATAGGGAATAAGTGTCACCAAGTTGGTTATAAAGGTTAGGCTTTACTCAGCTTAATATGTCACACTAGTATTAATACCATGATTAAGCTCTATGTAATCTAATGCTATATGTATAAGTAACACCAAGTGTAACCAATACAATAATGAATATGATGGATCTATTACTCTTATTACGTATTACTAACACCTCTTGTTACATATTACAGATCTCTAACTAGTATATGATGTTTATATAAGTAAGCTATGTTTACTTATGAATACCATTGGTCTCTATTCAAATACATAATTGTTTCCATTAACTTGATATGATGTAATAACAAAAATAGTTGTAATATTGATAAAAGCTAACCATGATTCATAATTAGAGTGACTCTCGTTAATAATTCTTTATTCATTACAAACAGAAGTTGATTACATATTATACATTAGTAAGTAGAGTACTAATCCCATTAAGAGGATGTGTAACTACTGGTTATATCCTAAGAGTGATAATCCATGTTGTATACATGATCCTTGGATATTAGTAAGCTTACCTTATATTCACAACAACTTAAACACATGAACAAAGACCATTCATATTAGTGAAGTATTATAACCACTACTATTGGAATACAACTCTTATACTCTCCATGTTTGGTCATGGAAATCATATAGATCTAAGTGTTATCAAACCAATACTACTTGTATTCAATAACTATGCAATCTGCTAGTCTGAGTACACTTAGTTGATATCATGTTAGGATAGATCATTAGCTTGTTACTATAATTACAGCTTCAACAAGTATTAACACCATGTAACTTGATGAGATTCACATACCATAACTAATAGCATTGGTTCATATTGGTTACATAACTAAATAGGTAAAAATTCTACATAGGGTATAAGACAAACCAGCTTGATAACACTAATTCAATACACACACTATGCTAATCATACTAGTATAGTAGCATTGTTAGTAATCAATAGCTTAACCAACCTAATAGACTAGTGATTCCATATGTGACCTCTATATTGGAATTTGAATGTATAGGTAAGAGCTAAGGCTATATAATGATGATCAATCTACTAGTCAGATTCATACCCTTATCAATAATTTAAATATTGTAACTGCAAAGAGTATTCTATTTATTATTGAGTTATTATTCATTAGATCAATTTCCTTTGGTGGATTGATCATGTCGAGAATTGTAATTGACCAAAACCCCTTTTGTGGATTGGTCAAACCCTAAATATATTATACAAATTGAGAAGTCGACCCCTAGGATAATCAAAGTGGTTTTAACCACTAAGAAGACAAGTTGGCCCTACCCACTAAAGATACATCTTTCCAGCACCTGTCAGTTTGTATAAATAAAGGAATACAACGCCTCATTTGATCTCCTACTCATTTGCTCACTTAGTGTGCAAGTTTGGTAGCTACAGTTGGGAGAAGAAGGAAGAGAGAGGCACATTTCTAAGTGGAGGATATTATCTAGTGTTTGGTTTATTGTCTTGGAATTGTATTGGCTATGTATATTAAGGAATTTTTTGTTGGGTTTTCTCCCATGAGGGTTTCCCAGGATAAATGTTTTCTATCTTGTGATTGTGTTTCTCTTAGTGATCCTATATATGCTATGGTTATCTAGTAAATTGAAAATAAACCTAATAATATCTTAAAAATTAACATGTTATTAGAGCTAAAGATGAAGAGATCATATTTTATTGGATAAAGAAAAATGTCATTGTTGTCGTACAAGAAAATTAGGGATTTTAATTGAAGACGAATTTCAGCCTAAAACTCATCTAGAAAGTGTGCCCTAGCCTAGGGAACTCTTTGGCACCTTCAACACACTTTTTCAGTGGATAGAATTCCCAGAAAGTGAAACCCTAGTTTTCACTGGTACTAGAAAACTAGAAAACTAGAAGTACCAGAAAACCAGGAAACCAAAACCAGTACGAGAAGTACCAGCCTAGAATTCCATTGGTCAAGTTTGAAGGGGAAAAATTTGGATTTTCTAAAATCTAACTGCACCAGGATACTCGCCTCAACCAAGTGCACCTCCTGGTAAGTTCAAAATTAAATTATGACCATTTTCAATTTTTGGTCATTTTCCTAGCTCCAGGTAAAGATGTATGCAAGCACTAAGCTTGTTGACAAGCTAGAAGGTGTGGAAAAATTTTGTGTCTGGACATACAAGATTGTACTCATTCTTGAATATAATTACCTAGCAAGATTCATTAAAGAATATATACCAGAACCTATAGATGCTACAACTAAAGAAAAACACCAAAAGGACATAGTTAGGGCCAAAATAATCATTGTTGATTCTATTAAAGATCACTTTATTCATCAAGTGGATTCAAGGAAGACTCCAAAATAAATGTTTGATTCCCTAACTAGATTATATGAATGAAACAACATCAATCAGAAGATGAATCTAAGAACTCAACTAAAAAATGCAAGGATGCAGAAACGAGAAACAATTCAGGAATATTTCTCTAGAATATCAGAATTCAAAGAACAACTAGAATCAATTGGTGATACTCTAGATGAATACGAAATTATAATGACATCCCTTAATGGTATCACAATATCTTTGGATGCATTCATCCAAACTATTTGTGCCATAAAGGAGAAATTAAACTTTGACAGTCTTTAGGAAGAATGTGTTCAAGAAGAAGCAAGAGTAGCTAACCAAGAAGCATTACTATAAAGAGATGAAGATCAAGCCCTAGTTAATCATACTAAAGAAGGAAGAAAGAGTTTTTACTTCCAAAAATAAACTCATAAGGAGTCTCACCCCCAAAACAAATTCATACATAAAGAATCTCACCCTCCAAAGAGATTCTAGAAGTTTCAGAAAGGTCAAAGAAGAGAAAAATATTTCTCATTCTACCAATGTTACCATTATGACAAGATGGGACATATTGCTAAGAATTCTCTAGCTAGACGAGAAGAATACAAGAAGAGAAACAAGAAGCACCATACCCATATAGTTGAAGATGAAGGGCCACCCACAAAGATGATAAAAGAACAGATTGAAGACTATGTCTTAATCTCTACCCTCTGAGGATCAGTGTCACATGGTGAGGAGACTTGGCTCATAGATAATGGTTCTTCCAAGAACATGACAGGTCAAAGAGACATTCTCTCTTACCTTACAAAAAAAAAATTCCCTAGAAATTTACACTTGGAGATGATTATCAATACCCTATCAAAGGAGTAGGAGAATCAAATTACAAACTTGAATCAAGGACCCCAATGAAGATGAAGGATGTATTAATGTACCATATTTGACAAAGAACTTACTTTCTATCTCATCTTTAGAGAAGAAAGGCTTCAAATTTCCCTTCCTAGAAGGAGAATTTCTTATGTGGCCCAAAGGAAAAACCATGGAAGAAGCAATTGTTATTGGAAAAAAAGAAGGTGGCTTGTATAAGATAAAGGGTCACTTAGAAGAAACCTTGACCCATTACATTGAGAATCCATGTGAAATTTGGCATAAAAGACTAGCTCACATCAACTAAAAGGCATTACCATATGTAAGCAAGGAAGTCACAGGTCTACTAGAATTCAAGGTTGACCATGAAGGTGTGTGCGACATATGTTCACAAGGAAAGAACATCAAGAACCCTTTCTCGAATAGAGACAGTAAAGAAGAAGGAGTTTTAGAGCGCATTCACTAAGATCTATGTGGCCCAATTCCATCAACCTCCACTAGTGGGTATGCATACTATGTATCATTTATTGATGACTATTCTCGCAAAACATGGGTTTACTTTATGAAATCAAAAGATGAAGTGTTTAGTAAATTAAAGGAATTCAAAGCCTTGATAGAGAATCTCTATGAAAGAAAGATCAAGNCAAGATACTTAGGTCAGATAATGGAGGAGAATACACCTCAAAAGATTTTGCAAACTTTTGCAAAGATGCCGGGATCAAGAGGGAGCTCACCACTCCCTACAATCCTCAAAAAAATGGTGTAGCAGAAAGAAAGAACAAAACTATAATGGAAGAAGGGAATATTATGATCCATGATCAAGATCTTCCAATGCACTTATGGTAAGAAGCATAAAAAACAATAGTATATGTACAAAAAATATTGTCCCATAGTTCACTTGGGTTCAAGACCCCTGAAGAGATGTTCTTCGAAAATAATCCAGAAGTAATCCATCTCAAAATATTTGGTTATCCAGTATTTGTACACATTCCGAAAGAGAAGAGAACCAAGCTGGACCCTTCAGGAAAGAAGGGAATATTTGTTGGATACTTTGATGTGACACACCACTTTTCGATTACCAATGCTTAATCACTCTTAAATAAAACTATAACACACTTTGTACATAGCTCATACTGGCATTATAGTAATAACATGCATTTAATCAAGAAATTCAATTAAACTCAGAGTAAACATAAGATTTACTACTATAATCAACAATCAATAGTATTAACATTAAATTGATATACACAGTGGAATACATGAATAAACATCATCTGATACTTATCTTTGAAACAGTGGTATATTCCACCAACCACGTGCAGGCCTTCCACGAACCTCCCAGCCTTAGACCGCACTACTCATCAACTCAGCAATGGGTCACCCCCGAGCTGGGACTAAGATCCACCCCAAGGCAAGGAATCCTAGGCTAGGCTGAGGTTACAGGGAAAACAACACAGAAAACCGGAAGGATTCTTCCCAAGATGCCATCTTACGCCCACTACTACTAGACTCTCATTCCCCACATGCCTGTTCCGCCCGGG
>SNQJ01S0161406.1:9024-20542 GCA_010110895.2 Picea sitchensis | reverse complement strand
CTCCTGTTAGTTTTCACTTTCAGGAAAACATGATCACCCACTTTGAATTCTCTATGGGTTCTGTTACTATCAGTGTAACTTTTCTGCCTGTCCTAGGCAACTTTTAGATTCTGTTTAATTCTTATCATTTGGTCTTCCATATCTTTGAGCAGTTCAAGCCCAACTACTGCTCTATCAGCTAGATTATCCCAGCTCAATGGAGTGTTTCACTTTCTTCCATAAAGTTCTTTGAATGGGCTCATCTTCAACGATGCATGATACCCATTATTGTAGGAAAATTCTACCAAATGCAGGTAGTCTTCCCACCTTGATGGTTTATCCATCACATACATTCTCAGTATGTATTCTATTACTTTGTTTACTCTTTCTGTTTGTCCATCAGACTCGGGATGATATGTTGTACTAATGTTCAGATTCGTTATGAATCCCTTAAACAGTCCCTTCCAGAAATTTGAGGTGAATTTTGGGTCCCTATCAGACACAATTGTCTTACGAATTCCATGCAAGCGTGCAACTTCTTTTTAAAATATATCAACAACATCAATTGTTCTATGTGTGGTTATTAGTGGAATAAAATGGGCAGCTTTTGTAAGCTTGTCCACCACCACCATGATTGAATCATGTTGCTTGCTTTTTTTGGGTAGTCCGGTGATAAAATCCATTGTTACCATGTCCCATTTCCACTCAGGAATGGGTAAAGGCTGCAGCAACCCTGTTGGGTGCCTATGCTCAGCCTTAACCTTCTGGCACTACATAGATCTGGCAATGTATTCAATGATTTCCTTCTTCAGAACCAGCCAAAAGTAATGGATTTTGACTGCTGCCACAGTTTTCTGGTATTCGGGATGCCCAACATAAGCCACGTTATGCATTTCTTTCAGAATTGCCAGCTTCAAATCTCGGACGTTGGGTACATAGACTCTATTTTTATACAGAAGTAAGCCATCAGTTCCCAAGGTGTAAATTCCCTATATCTGTGGTCTCTCACACTGCTGTAGCTTTGCTATCAGACCTCTGTACTGCAAATCAACATTTGCAGCTTCCAAAATTATATCCTTAATCTCAATCCTGTACATGCTAATGGTTGTAGCATGTAATTCGTGCACTTTTCTGCTAAGTGCATTAGACACCTTATTTTCTTTCCCTTTGATATGCTTGATATCAAAGTCATATTCACACAAAAACTCCAGCCATCTGGTTTGCCTAGAATTTAAAGTCGGTTGATCAAATAAATACTTCAGACCATTGTGGTTTGTTCTTAATTCAAATCTTCTTCCCATGAGGTAATGTCTCCATTTACTCAATGCGTGGACGATTGCTACCAGCTCTAAATCATGAGCGGAATAATTTATTTCATGTTCTTTCAGCTTTCGGGATTCATAACAGATTACAAATCCCTCTTGGCTGAGAACTCCTCCCAGCCCCTCCTTACATGCATCTGTGCACACCAAAAAATCCATATTTGGATCTGCAATCTTTAAGATTGGAGCGCTGGTTAGCAATTGCTTCAATCGCTGGAAAATGATCTCACACTCTTCAATCCATTGAAACTTCTTCTCCTTCCTTTGCAAGGAAGTGATAGGGTGAGATATTTTTGAGAATCTGGCTATAAACCTTCTGTAGTAGCCTTCCAGACCCATAAAAGATCCAACTTTTGCTACATTCCTTGGCACTGACCATTCTCAGATGGCCTCAACCTTTTCAGGATCCAAAACGATCCCCTCTTCTGAAATAATATGTGCGAAGTAATGGATCTGCCTTTGATAAAATGAGCATTTTCTCAGCTTGGCATACAACTGTTGTTCTCTCAACACTTGCAGCACCATTCTCAGGTGTTGCTCATGCTCTTCGTCTGACTTGGAATACACCAAGATGTCGTCCAGGAAGACTATGACAAACTTGTCTAAATAGTCCCTGAATACACCATTCATTAAGCACATGAAAACAACAGGTGCGTTTGACAGTCCAAATGACACCACTGTGAATTCATAATGACCGTACCTTGTTCTAAAAAAGGTCTTGCTGATGTCCTCCTCCTTTATTCTCATTTGGTGATATCCTGATCGGAGATCTATTTTTGAAAATATTTTTTCATCCTTCAACTGATCAAAAAGATCATCGATCCTTGGCAGATGATACTTATTCTTGACAGTTACCTTATTCAACTGTCGTAAATCAATGAACAGCCTCAACGTCCCATCTTTCTTCTTCATGAATAGGACTGGGGCTCCCCAAGGTGACACGTTGGGGTGAATGTATCCCTTCTTTAGTAGCTCTTCGAGCTGCAATTGCAACTCTTTCAGCTCTGGTGTACTCATTCTATATGGAGCTTTCGAAATTGGAGTTGCTCTTGGCATCAAATTTATAGAAAAAACGATGTTCCTTTTCAGAGGTAGTCCAGGTACCTCCTAAAATACATCCTTGAACTCTATGAGTACCTCATGGTCTTCCAGCTTTGAGACTGCATCATTGGATGATTCTCCCACACAAGCTGCAAATAACTCATAGAATTTCCTGTAACACTTCTTCAGCTTCATGGTTGAGATTTGTTTAATATCCATGGCTCTGGGAATTACTTGGACTGTTACCTGATTTTCCTCTTCATCTAGGCATGTGAACTTCTTGTTACGACAGTCCAGAAGGGCATGGTGTTGGTCCAACCAGTCCATCCCAATTAAGTATTCATAAGAGCCTAAAGGAAGAATATTCAATTCAGCCTTAGTGCTCAATCCTTTCATGTCCACTGAACATGACTTAACCAATTCAATGACCTTCCTTTTGGTTCCCGTGGATAACTGCACTAGCCAAGACTTTTCATGTTTTCTCCTTGATAAATGCAAACTTTCCACCACCCTAGGATCTACATAACTATGGCTAGCCCCTGAATCAATTAAAATAATGAGTGGTCGGTTGTTAATCATACCTTCCACTTCAATCATGTGCGATTGAAATTCTACTTGCTTGTTGTCTAGGGCTGCATAGATCCTTGGCATTCTACTGCCCATGTCCTCCACTGTTTCATCTTGTTGAACCATATGGACATCTCTACCTTTGCCATTTTTATGGGGACAATCCCTGTACTTGTGGTTTCCTTGATAGCCCCAACACTGAATGGGCATTTGTCTCTGCCTTTGTGCTCCCTCTTCAGTCATTCTCAGCTCCCTAAATGATGGTTTTCCCTGAAGACTGTTTCTAAAAAAGGAAGGCTTGTTTCCCTTCTGCCTCTATTCCTTCTTAAACTTCCTCTCATCATTCCAAGCCTTCCAAAGGATAGGCCTTTCTTCTTGATGTTCATACAAGCATTTCTCCCTTCTTATTGTTTCTTCCATAGTCTTAGGATCATCATACTGAATATTGTCACCCATGGAAGGTGGAAGTCCACTCAGATATCTCTGAATCTTAATAGCCTCATCTTTGATGAATGGAACATACTTCAGTAGTTCTAGAAAACTTCGTTCATACTCATCAATAGTCATGCTGCCTAGCTTGAGTTCAAAGAACTCTTTCATCTTTATGTCATAGTATCTTTTAGTCAGGTATTTCTTCTTGAAATACCTCTTAAATTCCTTCCAAGTGACCTCTTTCTCTCTGATGTGCTGCACCTATACAAACTGATCCCACCACATGGATGCTTTTCCTTTCAGTTGATACATTGCAATTCTTCCTTCTGCATGGGCAGAATAATTATACAGTTGGAAATATTTCCTCATGCCAAGAAACCATGTCTCGACATATTCCTCCTTATGTTTTCCATCGAATGTTGGAGGCTTAATCTTGTTCATCTCCCCTTTCAATTCATCCTTTCCAGATTTTCGGTGTTTTCTGGTAGGGGACGGGCTTGGACTACTATGTGTTTCCTTTCCAAAATGCTTCGGGGAGAGACGATAATGTCTGCTACCACTCCTTGATCTTATTCTCCTCTCAGGGGTTCTGACACTTCTTGATTTTCTTGTGTCACTTTCTTTTTCTAATTTCTTTTCTATTCTTTCCAGGCTCTTCAACATTTTTAAGTTGAATTCACCCTGCCAATCACTAACTTTCATGAGCTTTTGGCTCTCAGCTCGGCGTGCATGGGAATCTCTTTTCAATCCTTCAATGATTTTCATTATGTGCCCTTCCTTGTCTAATTCTCTTCCATGCCCATTGGAGTTCGATCCTTCGACTCCCAAGTTGACATCTCTTCCTTCTCTTTCATCTTCTGAAATGGAGGCAATCCACACCTCGGCGTTAGTTTTCAGCTGTCCTGACACTCGTTGAACTCTGCACACAGAACGTGCAATCAACCGAAGTTTGTTAGGCCTTAAACCCTTAATAAAATCACAATAATCATAAACCAACGTGAGTGAGAAAACGTTTTGACTTCACGAAGTTTTATGAGCTCTATCGGCTCTACAAATTTCGGGACTTCAGGACTTCGGGGTTTTTGTGTATGAGGCTAACACACTCACTTTCAAGACTTCTGGTCTTGGGGTCTCGGTCTACGAGACTCTCATACTCTTTTTTGGGTTTCGGGGTTTTGGTCCACGAGGATCCAACAGTCAAACCCTCAACGGTTCTTTTATCTTTGAAAATTTTGGGACTTCGGGACTTTGGGTTTCAGGTCTTCGGTACTCGGGAGTTCACGATGCAGTGACTCCCAACCTCTTGTCACTCCTATCCCCAAAATCCAATACATGGTTTCTTGTACGAGATCCAACGATCCTCGATGAGTTGGATCTAATGGTCCAGATCCTTTTAGGATTTCATGACCAGAAATTCACGATGCAGTGACTCCCACTCTTTATCGCCTCAATTCCCGAATTCTAAAAATTCAGTTTCCTTGCTCACCGGGCCCACAACACATTTGTCGCCCTTAAAACCTGTTACGGTTATTCAGTCTTCGATGGCTTCGGGACTTCGGGTTTAGAGACTTCAGGTTTTCGATACCTGGAAGTTCACTATGCAATGACTTCCAACTCCTTGTCACTACAATCCCCGAAATCTGAAATTATGATTTAATTTATTCTCCGGGCCCACAACACAGCTGTCGCCCTTCATCGAAGTGGCATGTGGACGTTCTGGAGGGTCCACATCACTCTCAGTGATGTCATCAGGTCCCACCACTCTCACTTCTCTTCTCGACCCACTGCCACGTGGTACACACCCGTGTGTCCACATCCATTCCAAATGAAATCCAACGGTTAGATCTTTCTCAGATCTATGACCCAGATCCTTTTGGCGTTTCGGGATTTCTGAGTTTTGGGTTTTTGGTGACTGGGAGTTCGCGACTTGTGAAAATGAGGGATCTTACCCTTTGGTTTCCCGGATGCCGGAATGCTGACCAGCAACCACGTGTCCCTCGGATAGACGGTCCTCACGATTTCGAGATTTCGCGTATCGTGATTCCCACGCTCCTGTGTAATTCAAAAGGGATTTTAATCCCTGCGCACAATTTCCAGATCCGACGGTCACAAGGGTTTACCTTCTCTCCCAAACAGATCCTAAGGCTCCAACACTCTTGGTGTGGAGTCCTCCCTCCCTATGGCCATAGACCACATTGGCTGCGGTTTCGCACACTGCTATAACTCCTGAGCTTACCAGGGTACGAAATTGGTCCTCCAGACACAATTTATCCTCACACCCTCATTCCAAAGACCAGTCAACTGGCCCATCTAGACTCAGTGTCAAAACCTTGGCTCTGATACCAATTTGTGACACACCACTTTTTGATTACCAAGGCTTAATCGCTCTTAAATAAAACTATAACACCACTTTGTACATAGCTCATACCGACATTATAGTAATAACATGTGTTTAATCAAGAAATTCAATTAAAATCAGAGTAAACATAAGATTTATTGCTATAATCAACAATCAATAGTATTAACATTAAATTGATATACACAACAGAATACATGAATAAACATCATCTGATACTTATCTTTGAAACAGTGGTAGATTCCACCAATCACATGCAGGCCTTCCACGAACCTCCCAGCCTTAGACCGCACTATTCATCCACTGAGCAGTGGGTCACCCCCAAGCTGGGACTAAGCTCCAGCCCAAGGCAAGGAATCCTAGGCTAGGCTGAGGTTACAGGAAAAACATCACAGAAAACTGGAAGGATTCTTCCCAAGATGACATCTTACGCCCATTACTACCAGACTCTCATTCCCCACATGCATGTTCCTCCCGGGAGTATACACCTTCACAAGAAAAGTCCATCGGTGCTAATCTCCCTCTCTAGGTCTTAGCAATAGGCCAGATCAGGAAGTCTCAGAGCCCGAAGCTGGTGCTGGACATTCTCTGGAAGAAACCACTTCCCAACAAACTCTCTCACCTGGAGAGAATTGCTCACAGGCCTGACAACCTGCCTCTTCCAACAACAGTCGCCTCCCTCACCTGGAGAGAGGTCATACACAAGCTCAATCACAACTTTCACTAGCCAGCAATCCACGCGCAATCCAGCTCTGCATGGCCACAACTGCCAACCAAAAAAAAACAAACATGGGCTTCCCAAATAGGCTTAGCAATGGCACAAGGTCTCACAATGTTGGTTCTTGGGGACGTGTGACAAACAATCCACGTAGGGAATGACACAGGTTCCATGGCTCAAAATGGAGAGAGGAAAAATGGCCTTTCAGAAACGAACATAGGCTTCTTGGCTTTCGGAATAGAGGATATACACGGTATTTCAGAGCCAAACATAGGCTTTTCAGCTCACAGGGAAGCACGAGGGTTCTCTACAAAGCTCGGGTCGGTCGTACTACTCAGAGCTTCGTACACGCTCAGACAGTCAGGTGGAATGGGCGAGGAACCCCTCTCACGGCTCATCTTGGCCATTTTATTCGCATGCACCAGGGTTGACACTTGTCACCCATGGGACTGCATGTGTTCCATCAGCATGCATTCCTTCCCATTTGGCAGTCCCTCATCCTTCCCCAAGAACTTAGGATAAAACATCACATTCAACATAATTCACGTGGCTTTTTAGAATAATAATAAAATATTATTCCCAAGGCTTAAGCCCCTAGGCTTATCCCTTAGGCTCAAAACTTATCCCCCTTTTCTCACCTTCCAGCCCCTAATTCCTTTCCCACTCTATGGAAGCTCAGTCCCCCATCACTCATTCATCGTGGTCGGTCTGCACTCGACGGTGTCTATATTTTATTAATGTGTTGCATACATACATATACAAAATCAGGCCCTTGGCCTACAACCCTTAGGGTCTCTGGCCTAACAATCACATAATCCCACAGGCTTATACAAACTTGGCTTTCCAGCCTACAACACATATTTACAATTCATTTCATAAACCGGATTTACAAAGACTTGGTCTTGGGGACACTACATTTGAGGTCTCCAAGGCCTTCAAAGTTTATATACCATCTTACCATCATATTGAGATCAGCAGGGATGTAACCTTTGATGAAGATGAAACACTCAAGAAATCAAGAAGATGTCATCTTGAAGAAATATACGAAGAGAAACCTGTGGCTCCCAGAGTTGCAGAACCAGTGAGGGAATTCATAACTTCCCCCGATGAGGAGATTCTAGAATATCATGACATAATAGAATCACAAGAACCTCCCCAGATAATGATCTCCCACAATATAAAGCTAGTCTGGGAAAGGGAACTTATTCAAGATGGAGAGCAGTATGGTGCTGCTGAAGGAACCATGAGACAAGTCAAGAAACCCAAGCCATTGTCCAATTATATGGCTTTGATGTCTGATCTCTTAGAGAAGGAGCCTACTTTCTTTGAATAATCTATTTAGAATAAAGAATGGGAGGATTCCATGACAGAAGAATACCAATCCATTATAAAGAATGATGTATGGGAAATAGTTCCCAGACCAAAGAGAAAGGATGTGGTATCTTCCAATTGGATTTTCAAAATAAATCATGCTGCTGATGGAAGTATTGAGAAATATAAATCAAGGTTTGTTTCTCGTGGCTTTTCTCAAAAGGAAGGAATTGACTATGAAGAGGTGTTTTCTTCTGTAGCCAGATACACTTCAATCAAAACCATCATAGCTCTTGCAACTAGGATGAAGTGGAAGTTACACCAAATGGACGTGAAAATAACTTTCTTGAATGGTGTCATTGAGGAAGAAGTGTATATATAACAACATCAAGGTTTTGAAGTGTAAGACAGGAAGACTCATGTCTACAAGTTTAAGAATGTTCTATATGGATTGAAGCAAGATCCTAGAGCTTGGTATGGAAGGATTGGCAATTTTCTGATGAGCTTGGGCTTTACCAAGAGTAAAGTTGATTCTAACCTTTACTTCAAGGTTATGAATGATGAGCCTATTATATTTTTGTTTTATGTGGATGACTTATTCTTAACTAGAGAAGAAAAGATCATCATTGATTCTAAGAATAATCTCGCTGCATTATTTGAGATGAAAGACCTTGGCCTAATGCACTATTTCTTAGGTATTGAGGTCTATTAGATCCCATAGAAGATCTTCCTTAACCAAGGGAAGTATGCAGTTGAAATACCGAAGAGATTTGATATGTTGGAGTGAAAATCCATGAATACACCCATGGAAACAAAGATGAAGCTCCTGGTTGACACTTCATCAGAATTGATTGATGCTATGATGTACAGATAGATCATTGGATCGTTGATGTATCTGACGAACAACATGCTAGATATATGTTTTTCTATGAACACTTTGAGTCAATTTCTGGTAGAGCCCATTTGTTCACCTGGTTTTTGTAAAACATGTAATGAGGTACCTTAAGGGTACATTAGATTGTGGTCTCAATTATAATGAAGAACATGACTGCAGGCTGAGTGGTTATACCAATTCAGATTGGGATGGAAATGTCTCTGATAGAAAGAGCACTTCAGGATGTTGTTTCAGTCTGGGGTCAGCCATGATCTCATGGTAGAGTAGGAAGAAATCAAACATTTCTCTCAGCACGACAAAAGCATAATACATTGCTAGTTTTTTCACCAATTGTGAAGCCATATGGCTTCGAAAGTTGTTGATAGGTCTATTCGATCTGGAGGTGGAAGCAACCATGATCCTATGTGATAACTAGAGTTGCATAAACATGACATAGAACCCTGTGTTCCATGACAAGTAAAAACACATAGAGATCCGATATCATTACATCTGTGATATGGTGCAGAGAGGAGCCATAAAGATCCAATATGTTAGCACAGATGAACAGGTTTCATATGTGTTGACGAAGCCTCTGTCTCTTATAAAGTTTGATCACTTTCGATATAATCTTGGTGTAGTGCGAAAGGACCTCTCTCGAAAGGGGGAGTAGTGTTGTGATTCCAGCCTAGTGCTAAAGATTTCCAACTTCGTGCTAATGTTGTTGTGATGCTAGTCTAGTGATGAATATTTCCAGAATCCAGCTTTGTGCGGATGTTGTTGTGATGCTAGCCTAGTGCTAAAGATTTCCAGCTTCATGTTGTTATTGTTGTGATGCCAGCCTAGTGCTTAATATTTCCAACGTCATGTTGATGTTGTTGATATGACATCCTTGTGTTGAAGATTTCCATCTTTGTGCTGATGTTGTTGAGATGTCGGCCTCGCGTTGAATATTTCTAGCTTCGTGCTAATGTTTTTGAGATGCCATCCTCGTGATGAAGATCTCCATCTTCGTGCTGATGTTGTTGAGATTCTAGCTTCGTGCTGAAGATTTCCATCCTAGTGCTGATGTTGATGATGCTTCAGCCTTCATGTTGTGATGTTGTTGTTGTTGATGACACTCCAGCCGTCCTGTTGTGATGTTGTTGTTGATGATGTTGTATCATCCTTGTGCTTTTATTGATGAGGATGATGTATTAGTGTTATACTAATCCATGTTGATGCAGATGATGATGATTCCATTCCAATTCCCTGCTATGAATGATGATATTGATGATGAGAACAACTTCCAATGAGTTATAGATATGCCAGTTAGTGTTCCATATGTTTTTGATGTTGCTTCCCTCTCTCTCTCCTGATGATGTTGTAGAATGCCCTTCTTGTTAAGGGGGAGTGTTGAAATATTGTAACTGCAAAGAGTATTCTATTTATTATTGAGTTATTATTCATTAGATCAATCCCCCTTTGTGAATTGATCATGTTGGTCATTGTAATTTACAAAATCTCGTTATGTGGATTGGTCAAACCCTAAATATATTATCCAAAATGAGAATTCGTCCCCTAGGATAATTAAAGTGGTTTTAACCACTAAGAAGAAAAGTCGGCCCTGCCTAGTGAAGAGACACCTTTTTAGCACCTGTCGGTTTGTATAAATAAAGCAAGAAAATGCCTCATTTGATCACTCACTCATTCTCTCACTCAGTGCACAATTTTGGTACCTGCAATTGGGAGAAGAAGGAAGAGAGAGTCCCATTGCTCAGTGGAGGATATTCTCTAGCGTTTGGTTTATTGTCTTGGCATTGTATTGGCTATCTATATTAAGGAAGGTTTTGCTAGATTTTCTCCCATGAGGGTTTCCTAGGATAAATGTTGTGTATATTGTGATTGTGTTTCTCTCAGTGATCCTATATATGCTATGGTTATCTAATAAATTGAAAAGAAACCTAATAATAGCTTAAAAATTAACATCAATAAGCTAGATTAGGATGATTGAATTCTGTTACTCTTACTTATTGCTCTATTGTAATAAAAACATTATTTGATTAGGTAAACATAATGAAGGAGTTGAATATGGAAAACTGAGCTTACATAGCCCTATATGATCTGGTTCATATTAATTATTCCCATTCAAGTATGTAGCACATATGTTTTCCTTTACTCCTTCTAGTCCTTCTGCAACTTAGTACTCCAACTTGGTCCAAGAGGGCACTAGTGGATATAGTCAGTTCATTGATTATGGATAATAGATGAAGATTATGGGTGCTTGATTACCATGAATAGTATTATTAATGATCAAATATATCATTGATTCCATGATACTAGTTTGTGGAAAATAGGGTTTGTGGTTAGTCCTGAAACTAGTCAAAAACAAGTGTTTCGGGTAAAAACATCATAACTTCTTCATAACAGATCTAAATTCAGTGAAACTAAATGTGTTGGTTAGGGTACAGTATTTAGTATTCTGTGTAACATTTTCAGATCATTTCAACAAATATTCAGTGCGGGGCACGCTCTACAAGGTCTCTCTCTAGAATAAGCCAAAATTCAACAAGGTATGCCATTTTTTTCTATAAATCCTTTTCTGAGAGGTTCCAAGTAGTGAAACTTGGAGGAATTGCCCAAAACACACTGAAGAACATTGTATATCCATTTCAAATATTTATACATTACATGTACAAAGTTATGATTACTTCAAGTTAGGGTTGTTGACAAATCCAAAACTAGGCATGTGAGACTAAAGAAAAGATTGATGAAAATGCTAGTCTCGTGTTGTTAAACTTAAGGAAGGTTTGCAGGAATGTGATCATATACACCAGGTCTATTATAGAGCTACAAATCATATTTGGATGATGAAATTGATGAGGTATTTTGGTTGAGGTACATGTTGAGTACATGGTTGAGACAAGTAGTTGATGAGTTGG
>SNQJ01S0161405.1:15253-36845 GCA_010110895.2 Picea sitchensis | reverse complement strand
TTGAAACGTAAAGATACCTTAAGTAGCCCCATTGAGTGGTAGGGAGATGTCAATTATGTCAAAACAAGGCCAAAAGGGGTGGTACTGGGTATAGAGATGGAGGTCTTTGTGATATAATATGGGCAAAAACATGATCAAAACTGGAGACCAACAAAGAGTGTGCCTGTCATTGATAGCAAGAATAGAAAGCTTTAAATATTTGTACTTATATAAAATTCATATGAATAAATATGATTGAATTATATATATATATATATAAGTAATATTGATAATCATTTAATCGAAGCCATGTAAAAGATCAATAGACATTCGGTGTATGCAAAACTAACGATTTCCCTTTTCTTGTTATTTTCAAAAGTTTATAATTATTATTTAATAAATTTGTGTACGTGAGATATTTCGAACTTTGAAGACAATATTAAAACGAAGGCATGTTTGGGTCCGAATTAATTATGAACCGTAGGTTTAAAGAGTTATAAAATCGTTGGATCTTCTCACACTAATTAAGATATTAAATTGCTTTCACGTTTTAATCTGAAGATCACTTTAACCATCCATTGGTAGGAGATGTCACACCATGTCAAGACAAGGCCAAAAGGGGTGGTACCGGGTATAGAGATGGAGGTCTTTGATATAATATAGGCAAAAAAACATGATCAAACCGGAGACCAACAAAGAGGTGTCACATTGATAGCAAGAATAGAAAGCTTTAAATATTTGTACTTATATAAAATTCATATGAATAACAGGATTGAATTATATATATATATATAAGTAATATTGATAATCATTTAATCGAAGCCATGTAAAAGATCAATAGACATTCGGTGTATGCAAAACTAACGATTTCCCTTTTCTTGTTATTTTCAAAAGTTTATAATTATTATTTAATAAATTTGTGTACGTGAGATATTTCGAACTTTGAAGACAATATTAAAACGAAGGCATGTTTGGGTCCGAATTAATTATGAACCGTAGGTTTAAAGAGTTATAAAATCGTTGGATCTTCTCACACTAATTAAGATATTAAATTGCTTTCACGTTTTAATCTGAAGATCACTTTAACCATCCATGCAAAGCATTCTTCATCCATCAGTAAAACGTTCCAAGCAGTTTTTGAACCTCCTTGAAGTTATTAGGTCATTATGCCATTATCTTAAACTTGAACACCATCTTCTCCTAGATTTCATCCACTTTCTCCTTTAAGTATCTGAAATCCGTGTTAGCTGCAGTATGAGAAGGAAAAACATTATAAATATCAATGCATTGAAAAGGTATTCAACACCGTTGTTAGGTAATGAGATCAACAGTTGATTTTATGGCATAATGACCTAAGTGAAGTTGATCTGCTTGATGGTGCCCACGCTTCCATCTCCTTCGACGATGGTTATAGAAGAGAATCCACGGAAAAAAGCTTTGTATAAGTGTTGTTACAGTCCCAACCACCATCTTCAGTTACTTCTTCAACTCCGTCAACAAAGTGAAGTAGAAGTTGCTTCTTATAGTATGCACTAGAAGAGGAAGAAGAGGATATTTATAGATGGTATTTTACTGATGTTATGCAATTTTTTTGCATCCACGTGTTGTTGGTATGAGAAACCACAATGTTCATGTTAGTTGTGTAAACTGGTGGAAATCTAATCTGGCCCACTATTATTGATTTCCATGCTCATCTATATTGGCATTCTTATTTGTCAATTTTCTTTTTTAGATACATATGAAATGAAACGAACCCTGTAAGTTAAGATTGTAATTTGTTGATTATTGATTAAGGTGCCTTTACATTAAGGTGTTAAGATTGTAATTTGCTGAGTGATGTGTGATCTTGACTGACTTTCTCATTTAATATTCAACGTTCCAGAAGTTCAAAGGAAATGGATAGGAGAAGATGGTGGAAATATGGCAATAAGACATAGAGCAATATATATGGTTTTGCTTTTATATTCATAAAACTAATTTCTTCTGCCAAATAAGTGAATGGATCACAGATTAAATTGCCATTTCGATGACAGATTAGATTTGAGAAAATCCATTCGAGTCTACTGCTATGATGGTTGATATTGGAGTTCATTTATGCTAAATGGTTGTGAATATGGTGTTTGTGAAATTTCATTGTACGGTTTTAAAGATTTATAAAGTCAGGTAATATCTAACAAAATCATATAAGGAGATAACAAAATTATTGGAATATAATTCAAGTACCTATTGGAATATAATGTGGGTAGTAATAATTTATTGGAATATAATTCAAGTACCTATTAAGGCTTTCAATTAGAGGTACTTGTACTTTAAAGTTCCATAGATGTGCACTTGTTCTCTTTTACTAGTTGAAGACTAAGAATAGGCACCATTGGAATCATACTTGTGGATGCCATACAATTTCCTAAAAGATAATAGACTAACAAAATTCACACTTACTTTTTGTTGTTGTCATTTTCAGCAAAAAGCCTCAGGATTTACCCTGGCCAAAAGTTGAAGTAATCATGTTGCTGTCATTTTGGGCGAAACACATGACGATTATGAAGGTATTAAAATGTGTTTTTTTAACTTACAACTTACATGTTTGTATTTATAATTAAACATTCAATTTTATCAACACTTTATTTATAATTAAACATTCAATTTGATCAACACAAAACATATCAAGAAAGAAAGACATCGCCGCAGTGGCAGTTGTTTAGATCGCTTCTGTATATGGATTTTACAAGGTAGAGTGTTGGTTAAAATTAAAAATATCTTCCATTTATCCCAAAGAGAAAAGATAATGGTTGAATGTAATTGTTTTACATATAAATAATATATATAAAATGTAATATAGTTGGCACCTCTAACCATTCAAATCTTTTAGTTTGGTTAGATATCATGTTTGTTTTTTTAAAGCATACACATTATATTATATTTTGTTACAAATTTTGTTCAATAAAAGCATGATTACATTTTCGTTACAAATTTTGTTCAATAAAAGCATGGTTATATTACAATCTTATTAACACATGAAATGTGACATGTCACATGAGTATGACCAAAGATTGTGTTTAGTTCATTGACTACAATTCAATATATATTTTATTGTTAGTATTAAGTTATTATATTGTTTAGTTCATTGACTACAATTTAATATATCGTTTATTGTTAGTATTAAATTATTATATTGGAAAAGAATATATCTATATAGTAAGAGTAAAAGTCTACTCTTTTCTATTTCTTGAAGGGTTATTAATAACTAAGTATGCACATTGTCCAATATATCTCGAGTTAAATGGATTCTAAGGAAGTCTCAATTGTAATATCTACAAGGTTGGTTGATTAAGGTGAGAGTGAAGTGCTCATAAGTAACACTATGTATTAAAGATGTGAGAAAGGATGATTATCATGCTAAAAAAATAATACAACAGTGTGATGTGATAAACATGATAGCATTGACTAGGTTAATCTAAAGGGAAGAATTTGTTTAGCATAATGCTAGGGATTGGGTAAGGCTATAGGTGGGAGTATATTTAAGGGTTGAAACCACCTTTTAGGTCATGAAGTACGATAGAAAACTACAACTAGTTTGTTGATACAACTTTGTATAGTTTTTACCATTAGTGTTAACTAGTTAAGTTGGAAAATGAATAAAGCCATATGGTAGGAGTGGAAACCTACACGTATGTCCCAATGCATTTTTTTTCATTTTTACTGGGCAAGTTTTAGGTAGGGTATGGTTATTTAATTTGCAACATGGCTTCCTTGGTGCTGTTTGAGAAACTAATGAGCAATTCTGTCATTTTTCCCTTATGCTAAAACATGTAATGTGGTGTGAGGGGGATGGATGGGTGTGAGACGAGAATTTGTAATGTTTATTCACCATAAACAAAAAATTATTCCTTAGGTAATTGTTTTGTTTTAATTTTATAGAAAAAGGAAAATAAATAAAATGTTGAGCAAACTCAAAAATGGGTTTCAAATGTAGAGGGTGCATATGCAACATATGAAATGTGAACGAAATCTAAGAAAATGTTATTGAAGAATATGAATGGTTCAATTGCATGAAGAATAGGTGTAAAAGTAGGAAATACATAGGGTGAGGTCCCAAGGCTAAAGAAATATCAAAAACAAGTGTTTGGGCACATAATATACACATAATAGATTGAGAATAATACCAAAGCAATGCCAAAAACAATTTCTTGATCCAACACATAATACACATATAATAGATCAAGAGAATCAAATATCAACTTCACACAATTAAACAATGGTTGTTTCTGTCAAGATATTATAGAAACGCAGCTTAGCTATGGGAGTTGGGAGTGTTTGGAATTGGATTTGATCCACATTTTTCTTTTTTTAATGAAGTATACCCATGGAATTTAGACCATGGGGAATATAGAGGTTTTAAAGTGTAATTTGTTAAAGACTAACTTAATACATGAGACAGGTTTCTAGGCTTTTTCACATGGTTGAGATTGAACTATTCTTTAACTTGGTAAAATTAAGAAAAAACTCTTTCTCTAAGTTTCCTTAATATTTTGAATTCTATTCCATTGATCCATGTGTCCTCTTTGCAATTAAAAACACTGTATGAAGAAGTCAATTCTAAAAATAAGTCTCGATCATCAAACTTCATGATAATTCTAAAATGTGATTAGAAAACTATGCAATGGGACTAACATTATTAACCAATGTAGACATTAACAATTGATGATTATAGTCCATACAAACTAATTGAATAGTTTCCATAGAAAAAATTATGCTTTGTTTTATCCTTTGCCATCAAATATGGTTGGACAAAAGTTCATTAACTAATATGGTTGGAAGAGAGTGCCCACAAAAGGATGAGTCTCATGACTAAAAAATGTGATTAATGTAAATCCAACACTTTTAAAACAACAAAGAAAAACATGTTGCATGAATATATTAGAAAATACACAACATTTTGAGATAGAGAAAATGTTATGTCTTTGAATTATGATGCAATTCAATATTATAGTACTTACTAGTCATGAATTGCTTGAGGTTTATTCTCAACATTGTTGAAAATATGATCAAAGTTTCTTTTACAATATAAAAATTCAATATTATTCTAGGTCCAGTTCAAGGTTTAGAAATGTTGATCTCATAGCTTCTTTGGTGGAATCTAAGACATGCAATAGCAATGAGTTGGTCTCGAGGAAAAGATCAAAATTTGTAAGCATTTAAACTTTAGGTTATGTTTCAAACAATTATGGATAGGATTTACTACATCAACATTGAAGATTGCATGTATTCTACATATACAGTGATTGATCGGTTGGAAACTAGTATCACCTGCTGCTTTTGATAATGACTAAGGACCATTGAAGAGGTTTGATATTTCTTGATAACTTTAAACTTTCCATTTTCTTGTATTGTAAACTGCACTAATTAACATTTGGAAACAATGAGGCACTCGATATGCATCATATCTTTGCTCATACTTTTGTTATTGGCAGTACAAAATCAACTAAACCTATTCATGGATTCATTGAATTTATTTGATGAAACGAGATGCTTTATGTTGTTATCTAGTAATATGAGAAGTAGATGACATTGAAGGTTGTAGGAATGAGACATCAACAAGGATTGATGGTTGGAAACAAAACAAGTATGGAAATGACTATGTCCAATGGAACTATGGTAGTCTCTATTATAAGCATGATGAATAAAAGGTAATATGTTTTCATCCATATCAAGGGTGCATATTAAGTTTTTGTGAATGTGGATACAAAAAACCTCTCTCAACTAATTTCTAGACCAATAGAAGCAAGAGTTAGTGACAATAATAAACATAAACAAATGTATCTCCTAAACATGCATGCTTGCTAATGAATCATTCAAATAGCAAGTTTCAATGATTTGAACGTCATATTTTGAGGTAAAGAGGATAGGTTCTTATTATTCCAATGGAAAAGATATAGAACTTGAAATATATCACATGGTAAGAATATCATATCTTGTGGACTCCAATATTTTCCATGAGAGCATCGTTTTAATCCTCCAATGAGCTCTCTATATCTTGAATATTAACACACAACGATTCCCTTGTTTGTTGGCACTTTGGAGGGAGAAATAGGTAGTGGGAAGGTATGCAAACACAATTGAAAGTGAGTGAAATAAATGAGCTTCAAACTCTTTGGCTCAAATTCAACATCATAACCTTTTCAACAATGTTCTTGTCAAATGTGTGGCAATGGATTCTACTTATAAATTGAAATGGAGTTGCATGAGAAACTCGTTCAAGTGGGAATGAAAAAGATTTATAGATGGGCTTCCATGTGCCTAATTTGACATAAATAAGGGCAAATTCCCAAATATTGATGAGAAAGGGAGACTTAATGAGTCCTACACTCAACCACTAATCATTTTTTATACATCTTTTCTAATTTATGGGCCACACAATTCTAATAATAACACATTTCTAAGTATCACATGAGTATAGAAGAATAACCAATGTCATTGTATAAGTTTATAGGGAAATCCCTATAGTTCCTTGAGCACTCCATAAAAAAATCTCACATAACCACAAGTTTAATACAGCTAAGTAAATATATGTATTATTTTGGAATGAAAACCATAATTCTTAACCATGACATATAAACACTTTTTAAGTAATCACTACAAAATACAAATATACATCACTCTAAACAAAAGGAATCACATTAAATATACAATTAATTATTCATCAAGATATAATAACAGAAAACCCCAAACAACTTATCAACACTTTATAAATTTACCTTGAGACACACATGACAAGATTATATGAATGGTTTCAACACATCAACTAAGTGTCAAGCACTTACAAGTTTCATACTTCTCAATCATACATTGTATACAAATACTCAATTCCAAAAGAATCAACAATGATAACTAAGGCTTCCTATGATAATAACAACAACATATAAACATTCATAGATTTTTAGTATTTAGATTTCTTTCAACAATGATAACTAAGACTTCCCTATGATATGATAGTAACAACATATAAACATTCACAAATTTTAGTATTTATATTTACTTCATAGGTTATGAGGCAACTCTTCCCTTTGAGTTCAAACCAACCAATATAATTAAAACTTATAATGACATAATTTACTCAAGACTATATGTCCATACAAGAGTTATAATTATAGTTAATAATTGATTATTTAAACAAAAATATAAATTAATGAATAGAACTAAACCTAATTATTGTTTAGAAATGTGAATAGGTCAATTATACATAAACTCTCATAAGTTTCCTTATATAAGATCCCTCATTTCTTGCACTAAATCTGGTTCATATATTTTAACAAACAGTTGTGAAACAATCATATATTAAATAACAATATTTAATTGTGAAACAATCATATATTAAATAACAATATTTAATTGACAAACAACTTCTATCAAACATATGGTATGCAACTATTAATATCTCTTGATTTGTTTGATGTATTTTAACTAGAACATAATATGTGAAGTACTCCTAGCAAAGTCTTAGCTAGGACCTAATGCTAGACATTTACTGTCATAAACACTTTTTCTAGGTTAATAAATAATGAACTATTTTAAACATAAGTCAATATTTAATTGTAAAACTAATTTTAGTGGTTTTATTCTTAAATGGATAATAAATTTCATTAAGTTGTAATGGTTGAATTTATTCCACATTATATTTAGTGGAAGAATACTATTTTATTTTAAAACTAATTCTAGTGGTTTTAGTTGTTTTATTCCTAAATGGATAATAAACTTCATGAAGTTGCAATGGTTGAATTTATTCCACATTATATTTAGTGGAAGAATACTATTTTATTTTAAGAGATTTCAAAGTTTTGTAGTGTAACGTCAGAAGAAGAAGAGTTATCTAGTGAGTATGGTTAACCACTTTCAAACATAAAAATATATAATCAAGATATGTCGATTGAGATGAAAGGATGTGAACATATTATACTATATTATGTGTGATATATAGATAATTTCTTTGACATAGGCAGGTGCTATTGAATCGGTTTTCCTGAGTGTGCAGGATTTTGGACCTCGAGGATGCAGAGGCATCGATGGAACTCCTTGGACTCCGGATCGAGTCAGGGAGTGGACTATTGGGGTTTGATTGTGGTATATAAGACATTTGTGCATCTCATTAGATGATATGATTATGGATATATTTCTGACATGATTCGCTGATGATGCAGACTGATGATAGCTTGCCGACGAAACTCACATGTGGAGTAGAGGGGTCACACACGACTACCAGAGAAGTTGAGGGAGAGGTGTGGACATCAACCCTACCACAGCCTACTAGCAATCTCGTAGTGGCTCGAACTCTAGGTTAACGACTACCTAGTTCAAGAAGACCCACGATGCCATGAGGGCCGACTGCGACAATCGCTCACGATGATTTTAAGGGGCACGCAATAATGTAGGGGCCTTATTACTTAGAGGCCCTTAGTCTCCCACAAGATCACCTGGTGGAGTATTGACTCCAGGCTTTTTTGATGTCTACCAAGTCAGTCAAGAGGCAAGTGGCACCCTTGGAGCACGTAGTGCGTTCTGAAGGGAATGTCGCACAGGGGAAACAAAATGAGGCGAGTGGCACCCTTGGAGAACCTAGTGCGTCCTGAAGGGCACGTTGCATTGTTAATTAATAAATGGATAAACCTAGATGGCCTTAGGATGAATAACATGATAAGAAAGATTTAAAACATTTCCCCTATAAAATGTCGCCCAGCCTAGGAAAATAAACTCTAGGTCTAAGTGATATATGTGATAAAAGTTTTATCTATTTATAAAAAAATAAAAATAAAAATAAATAAATAATAATGATAATCATCATTAATCATGTGATGAGAAGGGAGTAAGTAATTCATTTAATTTATAAAAATAAATTGGGGGATAAAATTTAAAAAGGGGAAAAAGGGGAAATAATTGTTTTGTCACTTATGTTAATAAAATTTATTAATTAAAAAGGAAAAAAGGAAAAAGTTAATTTTCTACACCTGCCAATTTGAGTTTTAAATGAAAAGGGAAAGAGGGAAATTTAAAAGAATTAGGAAACTAGGAAAAAACGGGAAACATAAAAAGAAAGGGAAAACACAAGGAAAAAAAGCAAAAAGTCTAACTTAGTAAGGTATCTAGCATTTAAGAACTTTCTAAATTAAATTCAACTAGTAAATTACTGAGGGGGAAAGCCATTAAAACTTGTAAGGGAATATGGGGACACCTAGGAGCGATTCTAGGAGTGCTTTTAGGTGGTGAGGGAAATAGGAGTAATTAATTAATTAATGAAATTAATTTATGGTGCAGTGAATGGGATGGGTGACACATGTACGGGGAGGATTTTATGAATTAAATTGTTGAAAAATAAATTAAATGAGAATTTGGGAGAGTAAAGGACTTCGAAACTCTATATAATGGAGGGAGGAGAAGGATGATGGATCTCTTGTGTTATGCGTAACGTTACGTTGTATAATTTTAGACTTGACTGACTTAGCTTGTGGGAGTTGCGATACCCAGCTCAGTGAGGAGTGGTAGCTCAGCCTTGCGAGGTGAGCTGAGACCTAGTTGTTCTTTGGTCATTGTGTGTGGCCCCTTTGCGACTCGGGGGGCTAAGGGGGAAGAAGAGTACCCCTAGCGTTGGTTGGGAGGTACCAGTGAAGTCTCATCAGTTGGCAAGCAGGAGTTGCACGAAGCACGTGGGACAAAAACTCAGAGTGGGCAACTTGGGCTACAATACGCTTCCTTTATTTTTGCATGATAGATTATTAGTATACTTTACACTTTCAATTATGTATTTTTAATTTGGTAAAGAAAATGTTTGACTTAGCATTTTAATTGATAACTTATTTCCCTATAGCCTTAAGCTCGTTGTTGATTGATTCCCTTGGCTTTGGATCCCTGCATGTTGTGACCGCCCTATGGTTTTATTGATTTTGTGATGATATTGTGCTTCTTACTTCACCCTCGTCCCTAGATCATCAGTCCACGCCTGAGTAGTCAGCCAGGATCCGGATCGATGATCATCACTTTGGTCTTAATAGACCTATAGATCCTAACGCCCTGCTTTTCTATGTGTGGATGATGAGTGAAGGATGTGTTTGCCCAGTCGTCTACCTTTGTTGATTGTTCTTGGTTGGTTGTTTGTCATTGTGCCTTCTGGTGTTGAGTGATTATGAGTTTTTAACTCTACGTCTCCTAAAATTTTAAATCTGTGATTTAATTTAACTGAGTGTGAATTTACCTTACATTTTAACACCTCTGGCCGCGTCCTTCCCCGCAACTTATTACTTTTACTGGCGAATGTTCGCTTTGCAATTTAATACTTTGACTGAAAATGTCCTTCTTTGCAATCTCATTTTTTTCAACCATGATTTACCCCTGCGTATTCATACATATTTTG
This sequence comes from Picea sitchensis, assembly GCA_010110895.2. Lineage (NCBI taxonomy): Eukaryota > Viridiplantae > Streptophyta > Pinopsida > Pinales > Pinaceae > Picea > Picea sitchensis. The sequence goes on along the minus strand of SNQJ01S0161405.1, from coordinate 26,467 downwards.
TCTGTGTTATCATGTGTTGTCTCTGTGATTTAGATATCGACAAGCCTGGACTTGACTAAGCATTGGCTGTGTTTTTTTTTTCTACTGTGTATTAGCTGCATTTTATTACTAGGTAGTAGAAGCGATTGACTGTGTAATCATGCTTTTACTGATGTGTGTAATTCATCCGTGAGAATGTGCTTTATTTGGTAGTGATAAATTAACAAGTTTGGACCTATTTGAATGATTTTATGGTAATGCATTTTACCCTGAGGATGCCTTTTGGTAATTGTAGCCACCGGTAAATTTCTGCAAATACTGTGAATTTTTGGCTTACACAGAAGCGAGTGACTCACTTTTCCTTTCAAGCTCAAATAATTACACTTCTTTTAGGTAAACTGTCTTTTTATCCACAATTTCCATCCCTATTTTTAGCAGAGAGGCTCACCATTAACGGGTCAGCGAATCACTCATTTTCTTGCCACGAGTTAGAGCAGGAAAACCATACCTTTAAATCCTAAGCAAGAAAAATTATTACATTCACTCAATAGGCTTAATCTGCTCAATTTTTTTTAAAGATGTCGCCAAAGCTACTGTAGCGGTAGGCGAAAAAATTAGCGTTCTATCTTTCAGAAAATTTGAAGGTCAACTCTAATCCAGTTCTAGTCCTTGTGTGATTAAGGCAGGACGCGCCTTATCTAGTCAAATCAGGTGGCTTTACAACTTTTGAAATAAAAAACGAAAATCACGAAACGAAAAATCACTAATTGTAATTTGTGTTTTCATGCTTAATGATTGTGCCTTAGTTATGCCTAGATTGAGTTAGTGTTTTCATGAGTCTACTTATTTCCTTGACAACAAATATGTATTCCTTTATGTTGTGTATAATGTACAACGATTGAGGTAATGGAAAATGTGAGCATATCAATGGTGAATGTGATTGTGTTAATGGCCATGTGACTCCTTAATTGTTTAATGACATCGCATCTTTTATTGGCTAGAAGATAGCATTCTTAGACCACAAGTTTAGTCAATGGCAGCCATTACAACCTTAATATTGTTATTTTGGCTAGATAGCGTTTTGGAAGATAATTCGTTAATAACACTTTAATCATAAGAATTATGCATGATAACGAGAATGTCTCTTTTTATTTATATTGGTATTTATAAGAATAGATTCTATTAATGGTAGATTGAATTGTAATTGTTGTCTAATTTGTCATTAAGACTTGCGAATTATTTTGCACTTAAGGTTTATTTCACCTTGCACATTATTGACTAGTAGTCATTTAGACTTGCTAATTTAGATATATGATTAAGTTAATTAGATATATAGTTATTGTTTAATTTGGTAAATTCGACTCTCTAAATTAGATTTGTATATCATGTTAAGTTAGGTTTGTAAATAACTGACTATTTATATTTTAAATTGGTTAAATTAGATTTGTATTTAACGCTAATTTAGATTGTAAGTATAGACCAGTCTAGACTTGATAAAAGGGGTTGGTTGTTGACAAAGTCATGTATTGTCTTGTGTCTTCCCTTGTTGTCGTCATCTAGCGTCTCTTCGACCTGTTGTTGGGGTATGAGCGTGGCTTTCTTGTCGGTATTCGGCTCCTAGCGCGTTGTATTTATCTAGAGTCCTCGACCCAGATAGGATGTGTTGTGCCAAGGTTATTAACGCGTCTATCACCTGAGGACGGAATGATTTCTAATGAGGGGATCATGGTGTTCCCTATTGGTTAGCGACGAACGAGAACTTGGCTGGAGTCAGTGTGTTTTGTGTGAGTGTTGTTGAGCATTGTAAGTTGCTTTTGGTGCATGGGTGGAACTCCTTCATGCGTTTGGTTTGTGTGCCTTGAGGTTCTAGTCTTGTTCATCAAGGCCGTTGTGTTGGGAGGGGGATGTTGTCCCTTAGCTTGTAGGCGTGTCTTGTTTGCATCGGGTGGGTAGTCATTCCTCCTTGTTGTTCTACGCATGTTTTGCTCGGTTTCCCTTGTGCCAGTGCGTGGAGTCATAGTTGCCTGTTGCCTGGACTGCGTGCTTACTTTCATCATCAGTGGTGTGGTTAAACTATTGTCGTTGTCATCTTCTTTCCTAAAAACCAAAAAAAAAAAATTTGCACTTCTGCTTCGCTTGTAGTCGTGACGATGGGGTGGTTACATATGGTATCAGAGCTAGTTCAAATTGCGACTTGGGATAACTACGACTTTTGTTGATATGATTTTGATTATAACATTGCTAACTAAGTTGACTTGTATTCGTGCAGGTAATCATGGTTAGAGGACATCGCAGAGGCGGATGACGGGATGCTAGGGGAGGAGGCGTGAAGCCTCTAGTAGCATCCATGCCAGAGGGGTATAACCCCCAGGGAGACGAATAGGTTGTTGGGCAGGTGCATATAGCGGTGGGTGATTTGGTTGGAATGATGAGATATTTTCAGTGCATGTCTGAGGAACTGATCATTTGTTTGAACAGAGATGAGGCCAGAGCGTCGGCACCCCTTGAGGGTCCACCACGTGCTCCGGTTGGTACTGGTAGCATTCACCATCAACTCGAGAAGGTCAAATTTACTGAGTTATTTGGTGCCCCGGACGACGCAGCAGCTGAGGCATGGTTGGAGAATGTGGCAATGTGATTTTCACTTCGTGACTATACCTCCAACATGAAGGTCCACATGGCGGTCTTTCAACTGAAGGGGAGTGCTCTTCTATGGTGGAAGACACTCTTGCTGCAGCTGAACATGCTCGTCAAAGCCGTGTCATGAGAATTGTTCGAGGAACGGTTCCAAGAGAGGTACCTATCAAAGGAATTCATTGAGCGTCAGCTCAACGAGTTCAATGCCTTACGACAGGGTGGTTGTACAGTTCCCGAGTACGAGGCTCATTTTATGGAGCTGCTTCGGTATGATCCGCATCTTAATATGGAGAAACTTAAGGTCAACAGGTTGATTTTCAGCCTTAATGGCAGTATACATGAAAAGGTTAGGATTTTGATGCCTCAAACCTTGCATGATCTCGTCCATAAGGCCCTCGTAGTAGAGGAGGAGCTTATAAGTGGGGGATAGAGAAGGACTCCAGTGAGACCAGCAAGGTAGGTGTCATTTGGTGCACAGTAGCATCAGACACCAGGCATACATACACTAGAATATCGTGGCTTCTAGAGGGGATCCACCTTCACTACACCTCGGGGACTAACGCCTCAACAACGGAGACCTTATCAGGGACCACAACATCAGCAGCAACGTTGACCGCAACAACAACAGTTTAGGCCTGTTCAACAGAACAGACCAGGATTCCAGGCTGGTGGGTCATCATCTTCTACTTCAGGTACTAGGAGTATTGGACTGAAGAAGGGGTGTTGGACATGTGGGGAGCCACACTACCAAAGCAACTGTCCTGTGGAGAGGACTAGAGCATCTGGATCAGCTGGACCCACTACTATGGGATATATGGGCAAGGCCCATCAGATTCATGCAGCGGTGAATAACCGCCAGGAAGAGAACCAGTCGATTTTGCTAGAGACATTAGGTATCGTCGCTGACGAGGCCCTTAGTATTTTGATCGAGCCCGGTGCTATTGAGAGTTTCATTTCTAGTGCAGTGCTAAAAATGATTAACGTAAATATTGTTGAACATGATGAGTTTAGCTTCATAGAGATGCCTTCTGGATCCAAACAGAAGGTTGGAGGAAAGGTTACGGGTTGTACCCTCAACCTGGGAGAGTTTGTCACCAGGGCCAACCTGTACGTCATGATCTTAGGATCTTATGATGTCGTGATTGGTATGGACTAGTTGGAATCGCATGAGGCGATACTCAACTTTAAGACAAAACAATTGAGCTTGGTCAATGATGAGGGACAAAGACACGTGATTGTAGGAAGGAACCAAGGACTCTCCCTGAGGTTCATATCTTCCTTACAGCTATGGAAGAGCATGCGCAAGGGATGTAAGCTTTATGCGATCCTTGCGTTAAATGAAAAGGGAGTAATAGAAGGTCTAGAACACCTTCTGGTGGTGAGAGAGTTTGGAGATGTCTTTCCGGAGGATTTACCAAGAATGTCGCTGGAGAGGGAATTGGAGTTTACCATAGACCTGAAACCGGGGACTAAACCGATAGAAAGAATGCCTTATAGGATGTCGAACCCGGAGTTACAAGAGTTGAGAATGCAACTGAAGGAGTTGTTGGACCTGGGACTAATACATTCAAGTGTGTCACCGTGGGGTGCACCATGTTATTTTCATATGAAAGAAGGATGGGTCGTGGAGGCTCTGCATTGACTATCGTCAATTGAACAAGGCGACTATCAAGAATCAGTATCCATTGCTGAGGATTGATGATCTGTTTGATCAGATGAAGGGGGTGACGGTGTTATTAAAGATTGATTTGCGATCAGGGTATCACCAGTTATTGATCAAGGAGGATGACGTCCCTAAGACCTCCTTTAAGATGAGGTTTGGACATTACAAGTTTACTATTTTACCATTTGGACTGACAAAGGCCCCAGGGGTATTTATGAGTTTGATGAACGGGGTGTTCCGTGAGTACTTGGACAAGTTTGTCCAAGTATTCATTGATGATATTTTGATTTACTCTCGGATGATAGAGGAGCATGACGAGCACTTCTGCTTGGTACTGCAGTGTCTTCGAGAGAACAAATTGTATGGGAAGTTGTCCAAATGCTCATTTTATCAATTGAAGATTCACTACTTAGGGCATGTCATATTCAGCGAAGGTATCACCGTGGATCCACCAAAGGTCGAGGTTATTATGGAATGTCCTGTGCCGACGAATGTCCTAGAAGTGCGCATCTTCATGGGTTTAGTAGGATACTATCGAGGGTTCATCGAGGGATTTTCGAAGATAGAAAATCTAATCATGGAATTACAGAAGAAGAGAAAGAATTTTGTTTGGACCGAGAAATGCGTGGAAGCATTTCGGAGGATCAAGGAGCTGTTGAAATTGGCACCAATACTAAAGGTCCTTGACATGGATGCAGACTTCTTGGTATACACTGACGCATCCAAGGAAGGCTTAGGTGGAGTCTTGATGCAAGACGATCGAGTGATCGCTTACATCTCGAGGAAAATAAGAAGGCATGAGGAGAACTATGCGACGCACAATTTGGAGTTGTTATCCATTGTATATTCCTTGAAGGTTTGGAGACACTACCTTGTTGTATGAAAATTTGAACTAAAGACGGACCACTATGGACTATAGCACATCTCTACGCAAGGTGACCTGAACGCGCTACAACGACGTTGGTCGGAATTTCTTAGCAAGTATGACTTTGAGATTACTTACATAAAAGGAACAGTAAACCGAGTGGCAAATGCATTGAGTCGGAGACCACGCATCTTTTCGGTGTTGCCTCTTCAAACAAATCTACGTGAAAATATTCTAACTTTACAGCGTGACGATGACTGGTACAAAGAGGTCGAGGATTTTATCGGACAAAACACAATGATGATACCAATATTTGAAGGATTTACGTTTGACGACAATGGATTATTGAGGTTTACAAATTGGATTTATGTACCACCGAACGACAAGTTGAGGAGCTTGATCCTAAACAAGGCTCATAGAGAAGTATACATGGCTCAAGAGTCATGAAGATGAGGGCAAACTTTAAACCCTTATTCTTATGGAAAGGAATGAAGGCAGACATAGTCAACTATGTGGCCAGATGTCTAGCATGTCAATAGGTAAAGGCTTAACGTAGACATCTAGAAAGATTACTACAACCACACGCTATTCTGGAATCAAAATGGGAGGTCATTTCCATGGATTTCATCGTGGGATTGCCATTGACGACAAGGAGACAACTCGATTTTCTTAGTAGTTGACACTCTGACGAAGTGTGCTCATTTTATTCCTGTGCATATGATGAACTAGGCACCTGACATAGCTAGAGTTTTCGTTAGTGATATTGTTAGGTTGCATGGCGTGCCTAAGAGGATTATATCCGATCGAGGATCGGTGTTTACTAGACAATTTTGGACTAGTTTCCAAGAGAGCTTGGGAACCCAACTTAACTTTAGTACTGCATATCACCCAGAGACTAACGGGAAGACCGAATGAATGAACTAGAACTTGGAGGACATGTTGCGCATGTATGTGATGGACCAACAAAACCGTTGAGAAGAATTCCTACCACTGGTGGAATTCACTTATAACAACACTTACCAAAGCACCATTAAGATGGCACCTTTCGAGTTTCTTTACGGGCGATTGTGTCAGACGCCTTTGAGTTGGGATCAGCTTGAGGATAAGGTCCTAGTGGGACCATAAACGATCCAAGAAATGGAAGAGCAAATGAAAACAATAAGACAAAGGATTAAAGAAGCGCAAAATCGATAGAAGAGTCATGTCGATGTGCATCGTGTCGACCGTAGTTACGAAGTTGGTGATCGAGTCTTCTTGCAGGTAAAACAGCATAAGAGTTCGATCAAGTTTGGAAAGGGAGCTAAAGTCTCACCTAGGTTCGTGGGACCTTTTGAGATCATGGAAAGAAAGGGGCTCGTGTCCTATCGACTAGCCTTGCCTGATTCTTTGAGGCGTATGCACAATGTTTTTCACGTATCTGTTTTGAGACATTATATTAGTGATCCTACACATGTTATTGACATGATTTCCTTGCAGGTATCATACGAGGGGGTGCTCATGGCTGAGCCGATCCACATCCTGGATCATCACATTCGACGGCTACGGCGTCGAACACTAGATGGGGTCAAGGTCCAATGGGACCACTATAGTCTGCACTCGGTGACTTGGGAGGACGCATATGATATGCGCCAACAGTTTCCATTTTTGTTTGATAGATAGACTTATGATACTATGATACACATTATTTCGACCCTTATATACTCTGAAACTTTGGGACGAAGTTTAGACCCAGAGGGGGCGTATGTAACATCCTACTATTTGTTATTATGATTATGAGGCATATGAATGGATGACATGTTATTTGTTGCATTGACATAGATAGGTGTTATTGACTTAGTTTTCCTGAGTGTGCAGGATTTTGGACCTCGAGGATGCAGAGGCATCGATGGAACCCCTTCGAATCTATATCGAGTTAGGGAGTGGACTATTGGGTTTTGATTGTGGTATATATGACATTTGTGCATTTGATTATATGATATGATTATGGATATATTTCTGACATGATTCATTGATGATGCAGGCTGACGATATCTTGCCAACCAGACTCACATGTGGAGTAGAGGGGTCATGCACGACTACCAGAGACGTTGATGGAGAGGTGTGGACAGCAGTCCTGCCACAACCTACTAGCACTCTCGTCATGACTCGAACAGTAGGTTAATGACTACCTAGTTCGATAAGACCCACGATGTCGTGAGGGTCGACTACGACAGTCCCTCACGATGATTCTAAGGGGTGGGCAATAAGGCAGGGGCCTTATTCCTTAGAGGCCCTTAGTCTCCCACAAGATCACCTGGCGGAGTATTGACTCTAGCGGTTTTTTATGTTTACCAAGTCAGTCAAGAGGCGAGTGGCACCCTTGGAGCACGTAGTGTGTCCTGAAGGGCATGTCGCGCAAGGGAAATAGAATGAGGCGAGTGGCACCCTTGGAGCACCTAGTGCATCCGGAAGCGAACGTCGCGTTGTTAATTAATAAATGGATAAACCTAGATGGCCTCAGGATGAATAACGTGATAAGAAAGATTTAAAACATTTCTCGTAAAATGTCGCCCAACCTAGGAAAATAAAGTCTAGGTCTAAGTGATACTTGTGACAGAATTTTTATCTATTTATATCAAAATAAAAATAAAAATAAATAAATAATAATGATAATCATCATTAGTCATGTGACGAGAAGGGAGTAAGTAATTCATTTAATTTATAAAAATCTTTTGGGGGATAATTAAAAAGGAGAAAAAGGGGAAATAATTGTTTTGTCACTTGTGCTAATTAAAATTTATTAATTAAAAAGGAAAAAGGGAAAAAGTTAATTTTCTACACCTGCCAATTTGAGTTTTAAATGAAAAGAGAAAGAGGGAAATTTAAAAGAATTAGGAAACTAGGAAAAAGCGGGAAACATAAAAAGAAAGGGGAAACACAAGGAAAAAAAGAAGAAAGTATAACTTAGTAAGGTATCTAGCATTTAAGAACTTTGTAAATTAAACTCAACTAGTAAATTAGTAAGGGGGAAAGTCATTAAAACTTGTAAGGGAATATGAGGACACCTAGGAGCGATTCTAGGAGTGCTTTTAGGTGGGTGAGGGAAATAGGAGTAATTAATTAATTAATTAAATTAATTTATGGTNAACTCAACTAGTAAATTAGTAAGGGGGAAAGTCATTAAAACTTGTAAGGGAATATGAGGACACCTAGGAGCGATTCTAGGAGTGCTTTTAGGTGGGTGAGGGAAATAGGAGTAATTAATTAATTAATTAAATTAATTTATGGTACAATGAAGGGCATGGGTGACACATGTACGGGGATGGGTGACACATGTACGGAGAGGATTTTATGAATTAAATTGTTGAAAAATAAATTAAATGGGAATTTGGGAAAGTAAACGACTTCGAAACTCTATATAATGGAGGGAGGAGAAGAATGATGGATCTCTTCTGTTATGCGTAACGTTACGCTGCAAAATTTTAGACTTGAATGACTTAGCTTGTGGGAGTTGGGATACCCATCTCGGTGAGGAGTGGTAGCTCGGCCTTGCGAGGTGAGATGGGAGCTAGTTGTCCTTTGGTTAGTGTGTGTCGCCCCTTTGCGGCTCGGGGGGCGAAGGGGCAAGAAGAGTACCCCTAACGTTGGCTGGGAGGTACCGGTGAAGTCTCATTAGTCGGAAAGAGGGATCTGCATGGAGCGCGCGGGAAAACAACTATGAGCAGGTGACTTGGGCTGTGATACACTTCCTTTATTTCTGCATGATAGATTATTAGTATACTTTACGCTTTCAATTATGTATTTTTAATTGGGTAAATAAAATGTTTGACTCAACATTATAATTGATAACTTATTTCTCCATAGCCTTAATCTTGTTGTTGACTGATTCCCTTGGCATTCGATCCCTGCATGTTGTGACCACCCTATGGTTTTATTGATTTTGTGATGAGATTGTGCTTCTTACTTCACCCTCATCCCTAGCTCATCATTCCTCGCTTGAACAGTTGGCTAGGAGTCTGATTGAAGGTCGTCACTTTAGTGTTAATAGACCTATAGATCCTAACGCCCTACTTTTCTGTGCATGAATGATGAGTGAAGGATGTGTTTTCTGATTGTTTGTCATTGCGCCTTCTGGTTTTGAGTGATTATGCGTTTTTAACTCTATGTCTCCTAAAATTTTAACTCTGTTATTTAATTTAACTGAGTGCGAATTTACCTTACGTTTTAACACCTCTGGCCACGTCCTTCCCCTAAACTTATTACTTTTACTGGTGAATGTTCTCTCTTTAATTTAGTTCTTTAACTGAAAATTTCCTTCTCTGCAATCTCATTTTTTTCAACCACTATTTACCCTTGCGTATTCATACATATTTTGACTGCGTTTATTATGTGTTGTCTTTGCGTTTTAGATATCCACAAGCCTGGACTTGAATGAGCATTGGTTGCGGGTTTTTTTTTCTACTATGTATTAGCCGCGTTTTATTACTATGTAGTAGCAATGATTGACTGTGTAATCATGATTTTACTGATGCATGTAATGTGTCCGTGAGAATGCGCTTTATTTGGTAGTGAGAAATTAACAGGTTTGGACCTATTTGAATGGTTTTATGGTAATGCGTTTTACCCTGGGGATGCCTTTTGGTATTTGCAGCCACCGGTAAATTTCTGCAAATACTGTGAATTTTTGGCTTACACATAAGCGAGTGACTCACTTTTCCTTTCAATCTCAAATAATTACACTTCTTTTAGGTAAACTGTCTTTTTATCCACAATTTCCGGCCATGTTTTTAGCAGAGAGGCGCACCATTAACGGTTCAATGAATCACTCATTTTCTTGCCGTGAGCTAGAGCAGGAAAACCATACCTTTAAATCCTAAGCAAGAAAAATTATTACATTCACTCAATAGGCTTAATCTGCTCAATTTTTTTTCAAGATGTCGCCAAATCTACTGTAGCAGCAGGAGAAAAACTTAGTGTTGTATCCTTTAGAAAATTTGAAGGTCAACTCTGATCCAGTTCTAGTCCTTCTGTGAGCATTGTAAGTTTCTTTTGGCGCATGGGTGGAATGCCTTCATGCATTTGGTTTGAGAGCTTTGAGTTTCTAATCTTGTTCGTCAAGGTCGTTGTGTCGGGAAGGGGATGTTGTCCCTTAGCTTGTAGGCGTGTCTTGTTTGGGTCGGGTGGGTAGTCGTTCCCCCTTTTTGTTCTATGCATGTTTCTCCTAGTTTCCCTTATGTCAGTGCATGGAATCATAGTTTCCTGTTGCATGGACTGTGTGCTTGCGTTCATCATCAGTGGTGTGGTTAAAATGTTGTCGTCAATGCCTTCTTGCCTAACAAAAATAAAAAAAATTCACTTATGATTCGCTTGTAGTCGTGATGATGGGGTTGTTACACTAATCTTAGTGGTTTTAGTGGTTTTATTCCTAAATGGATAATAAACTTCATGAAGTTGTAATGGTTGAATTTATTCCACATTATATATAGTGGAAGAATACTATTTTATTTTAAAACTAATCTTAGTGGTTTTAGTGGTTTTATTCCTAAATGGATAATAAACTTCATGAAGTTGCAATGGTTGAATTTATTCCACATTATATTTAGTGGAAGAATACTATTTTATTTTAAGAGATTTCAAAGATTTGCAGTGTATCGTCAAAAGAAGAAGAGTTATCTAGAGAGTATGGTTAACCACTTTCAAACATAAAAATATATAATCAAGATATGTCAATTGAGATGAAAGGATGTGAACATATTATAGTATATTATGTTCTATATATAGATACTTTCTTTGATTTGTCTAACAATAATCTTATAAGTGAAATACCTACAAACATGGGAAGTATGAGTAGCTCGGGAGGTGTTGGACTTGGCCAAAAATACCCACACATATTTTAGTAACATATTTAATTTGGAGGTGTTGGACTTGGCCAAAAATAGTTTGAGTGGAATAATTCCTAAAGAAATCTCTAAGTTACACTAGTACAATATGGCTAATTTGTGGTACTGCGTGACCAAAAAAGTTAGTAACACTATTTTTTTATAAACTAAATAAAAGAAAATTTGAACAATTTTGATATATTTTAAGTGAT